>JAURVB010014727.1:0-130350 GCA_033002965.1 Piper betle | reverse complement strand
TGAGGAATAAGTGTGGCTGCTGGGAAACGGTCCAAGACTGTGGGATTTTATTATAAGTTATGATTTCTAATAATGTTTGACATAATTGCTTTAATTTTGAGTAACACTGTTTGGGCGCGGGTTCGTCCGCTGGTGATGGATGGTATTTGCACTTCAGGTTGGTTTGTGGGTGCGTTAGAAGGTTCTCCTTCACTAGCACCTCTTTGTCTAGCCATATGCCTTGTCTCGGGGGCCATTTTCTTTTATCCACACTATCTCTTCAAGCTGCACTGCTACCTCTTGACGGTCCCCAGTAGAGTCGCCAATTTATGTTCGGGCGCGGGTTCGTCCGCTGGTGCGGGTTAGAGTGTTCCCGCGTCGGGTTGGAAGGGTTCGGTGGGACCGAGGCGCCCTTGCCGCGCAAAGAGACAGCGGGATGAGACTAAAGAGTCACAAGTATCCAATAACACTTAGACAATTCTTATGCACTCGGTGGGATGGCCATTTCCAATCCTAATTATTCATTTCCATAAACATATCATGCTTGAATGCATGAAAATTGCAACTGCAATGCTGCTTCAACTTCAGCAGGGAAAGATTGTCTTCCTCCTCTGGATTGCAATAACTCCTCCAAGGCATCTCCTTCAATTGTAGCAAACCTTCATCTTCAAATGCAGCGTCCTCATCAAAAGCATGCTGGAGCAGCGTTCTTTCCAATCAGCAGCAGCAAGGTTGGCGTCTCCTTCAATGGCGTCCTTAGTTGCAGCAGGGTGGATTTCAGCAACTCCTTCTTCAATTCAGCAACAGCAAGGCAAGGTCTCCAGTAACAAGACAGAGTCTTCTACTTCTTCAAGTGGCTCCTTCTTTAAGTAGTAATGCATGGCATCTCTTTCTTCTAGCCTCCATTGCAGCCAGATCCCCCCTTCCCCTTTCAACCTGCAATGGCGTCCTTCTTTATAGTAAGCGAACAACAACTTCGTCTTCCTCAATGCAATGACTTTATCTTCTCCAATGCAATGACTTTATCTTCTCCAATGCAATGACTTTATCTTCTCCAATGCAATAAACTTTATCTTCTCCAATGCAATGACTTTATCTTCCTCAATCTCGTGGACCCCTTTCCCTCCTTCCGAATAAATCTCACGTATCTTATTTCTATTAAATTAGGCATAACCACGGGTTCAACCACGACTGGCTGGGTTAACCGTCATGATTGAGCCGAGGGGTGCGGTGACAAATTTGGACGAACAAACACCTAGCCAGTTAGGCCCACAATATTATCATGAAAAATGGCGGGTCGTTACATTGGAGGTTGTGGGTCTTTATGTTCGCATAGTTAATTTATCTTATGTACTTTTGCATGTTATAATTACTATAGTATGATTTATTTTATGATTAGTAAATTCTTATAATTATTTTCCATGTTATGATTCATGTGCTTGAATTTTATTTTTACATCCTTCATATTTTTGGGTAACCCCCGGCCAAATAAGGCGGGTCATTACAAAAAATTTCTTGCCCCAAACTTTCATCTGGGTCATCCGATTACAAGGATGACCCAAATCTATTAATTTAAAAAAAAACTAAACTTTGATATGACCCGTCTGATTTCAAGGACGGCCTAGATCTATTGTTTTAAAAAAAAACTAAACCTCAAGGAATGACACTAGCCGTCGCCGAACGGCCGTGCCGGCCATAATAGGCCATGTCTGGCCGCTCCCGGACCAAATCCAGCAGCGGCCTGATTCGGCCGCTCGGCCAAGCGGCGAATGGACCTGACCGGCAATGGCTAGATCCATTGTTTAAAAAAAATTTTTTTCCCCGAAGGCGGTGCCAGCAACACTGCCTCCGGCCAAGGGAGGCCATTCTAGCCTACCCCCAGTCAAATCCAACTGCAGGGTAGTTAGACATGGCCGGTCGCGGTCAAATTGGGACACGCAACCTTATGGGAAGCATGACCAGATCTAGATCTGGCCATTGCCGGCCAAGTCTGTAACACCCAATTTTTATTGGTCCAAGGGCGGGCCGAAGTGCGATGTTATAATTTGGAAAACTATTCGTTGGACTACTTTCGTACAACTTTGTGGAAGCGGATCTCAAACCTCGAGGAGGCTTAAGATAGGGAACCTTACAAGGTTTCATCACATATGCATGCTAATTCATACTAGCATAGAGACGCTCTTAAACTTAAGGATTCTATATGATCGCTCCTAGCCACAACAGAGGCAGAACCTCCCCTGCGACCATGAGTGGTGACTTTAAAAATGCCAATATTCACTCTCAACTATAGAAGAGGCACACCTTGGCTATAGTTTTGAGGGTGCACGCTGTGACATGAAACTTTTCTTACTACTTAGTTCAAATGATTTGTTACATTTCTTAATTTCTTACATGCAGATGAATGTAGAGAATTTGAACAAGGGTCATGGTTACCTGTTCCACATACCCAACATGTGTAAGAAAATAAAATAACTAAGCACAGCATCATCTGATGCCAGGTGTTACAGCCCTGATTCATAGACATTACTGGGAACTAGGGTTTGGATATTGTTCCTAGGTTTCCCACCTCCATGAGGGGGTAACAGTGGCTATCCGAGTGGTGGAAACAGCATACCAAGGCTAACCCGTGTTATAGTTGCAGGTAACGAACGAAGGTTCACGAGGCTGCCGGGTGACCGAGCATTGCGGGTTAGCATGGCGTCGAGTTACGGCAGTGGATTACAACACATGGGTCGGTATATGCGGTGCCGAGCATGTGGTCGGGTTCGAGTAAGGGAACCTCAAGATGATGCTGGTTCATGAGTTGGTGCGCTAGCCGGGTGCTAATCGAGCATCAAGGCTAGGCTTACGAGTGATCGGTGTATGGGTCGGAACATCGGAGTTGAGGAGCAAACTGTGTACCGAGCATGATCAGTCAAGCTACCGAGCAGATGAGCAGTACCGAGTGTGCAGAAGCATGAGCAAGCGCAGTGTGCTGAGCAGCAGCCAGGCGTGCCGAGCAGTTTGCCGAGTTGGGTGTCGTGAGACCTTGCTGTACCGAGCCAAGTTCCGGTACTGGGGGTGGCACAGGCGAGTGCGTAGTGGCATGACACTGGTGTGTGGGCAAGTGGCGAGCGCGATGTGGGGTTGCTGATGCATGGACGTTGTGCAGATCGAGGGTGTGCCGATCCAAACAACGGCATTCTGGTGCGCGGGGCGGTGTAGGTGCTCCAGCAGTAGCGATGGGCGATTGCCGATGTCTACGGCGGTATAGATGCCGGGGAATGCAGCGGTAGACCATTGCTGGTATTGTGGCCAGTAATTGTTGGACGAGGCGATGAGGTTGGACCAGTGACGAGGCGATGGCTGAGGTCAAACCATGGGCTAGACTTGAGTCTAGTGGTGCAGCCAACAATCTATTGGGAGTTTGTTACCAGAATTGGATCAGATCTGGGAGAAGATTATGATGGGGATGTTGCAACTAACTTCTGGAGATAATCTAGAAGACCATGTGATAAACCTAGACATGGATTAGGGCTGGGTTGCTGGTGACGCGGTGGATCTTTGCAGGATCTTTTGGAGATATGGATGTTGACTAAGATCGGGGTTATCTTGGAGTAGGAGATCGTGGATTATAAATACATGGTGTGAAGGCTGGGAGAAAGAAGGGAGAAACCGAGGAAGAATTTGAAGCAAAGGAGAGAATTCCAGAAGTGATTGGTGCAACGTGAAGTCTTGAGTGCAGAGACATCTGGGAGAGAAGGAAGCTTGTGAAGGTGCTGTAGCTGGTGCTGGTGAAGAGTACTGGACTTTCATTGAAGTTTGCTGGAATCCAGGTACACATTGTGGGTTGCTGGTGTGTGGCAATCAGGGAGGGTTAATTGGGTTATAGTAATCCTGTGAATTCCATTATATCTGGGGTGCATTGGGTTTAGGCTGTGGGGGCTGTCCACAAGCCGAGCAAGTACTTGAAGGAGAGAGTAGAGTGCTTATAATCCTTATGTGTGATAATATAAGGTTGGGAAGTGTTTTTCCCATAATCTGTGGTTTTGCTTGTTGGCTGGCATTTTTGGCAGGGAACTTTTGTATTCAGGTCGTGGTCGAAGTTTACAAGGCAATCAGTTGTGGTAACTGGTTGCTGAGACGAGCAAGGGCAGATGGCACGACCCCAATACTCATATCAGTATTTGGGGTGATCAGGCAGTTGTTGCGTGTGGTGCTGTTTGGTTCTCGGGACAGCTTATCGATATGGTGTGCCGGTAACCGAGAACGCTGTATCGGTGCTTGTGTGTGATCGAGCATGGGTGATCAAGTGAAGGGCTAATTGGAGTAGTGATATCGGGGCAAAGATTTGCTGGGATCGATACTAGTAACCTCGGTGTTGGGGAGTTGGCCGAACACAAGAGTGGTGTTTGTGTCGTTGGCTTCTGAGTATTGTTCTATCTAGCATACTTGGTGATAGGCTGAGTGTTCTCGGAGTGGGAATACGCCGCACAGAACTGATTGGGATCGAAAAATTTTGGATCCTAGAATTAGCCTCGTGACACAAGGGCACAAACCCTAATACCAGGACTTCACATGGGTCTTCAAGCGGTGCGAACTGTATACTCCTCCCACGCACGTTTCTTTATCACACACTCACACAACCACAATAAATATGTTTCACATACCTATTAAACTCCACATTGTGTTCCATGACTTTGAGGCTTATACCTTGCAAAAGATAGTTAGAGTGCCTCAAAGTGTGCCTGCACCACAATGATAATGTAATGATATATAAAGCACACGTGCATAACAACAATCAATTTACTTATCCCAAAACATACAAGTTCATACAACTTCAGGGCTTATTCCAGTAATATGCTACATCTCAATTTTATATCAACTTGGTAGTTAACACAAATACAACACAAAATCCCCCTCCATGAGCCGTCTGATCCATCCACCTACGCCGGTCAACAAGACTAAACACTTACATATATTAGAGAAAAATGTCATCGTTCAAATAATTGATTACTGGTCCTGTAGAGACTAGGAATATAATATTTCTAGCAAATGAGTATCTAAACAAACTTCCAGAATCATACAAGGTGGTAAGCGAAGGCCAATGTGGCCACATATCATACCATAATTGCCTACAAAAAGTATTTTAGAAATATATAAACATTCATATATCGTTTACGCCCTCACATCTTTCATATATCACCTGCCACAGTACCCATGTGGCTCGGAACCAATGTGCCACAATTTTTGGAAATGTGCTGCATTCGCAGTACCCTACATACATTGCACCACTTAATCCATAAAAATGTGTGTACTTATATAATAGCTTAGGCAAAAGGCTTGTATCATACATTTCTAGGGCTTCGTTCAAAAATCAACAAGGGATCTCATCCTTGTAGTTTTATTAAACATATGATAAAATGCGACTAAATGGCCAGGTATTCAGAGGGAACTAATAAAAGTGTTGCCGACATTGTCCTATCGTTTAAAATACAATTAAACGTACTACTTAAGAGCCAAACATAAGAAGTGAAGCAAGAGAGTCCTATGGACCAGGATGAGTAGAGCTCTCTATTCTAATCAGTGAGCTCACCCGTAATATCTAGCATGGAAATGGAACCGAATAAGAATCAGGTCACATTGGCACACAAAACGAGTTAAAGTTTCTACACAAGCTCAACACTTAACATCACTTAATTTTCTTAACTAGGTCCTAAGAAAAGTATTAAACCTCATTATGTAACTTAATTAAGGTTTTGGTTTCATGTTCACTTAGTGGGTTTTAATCAATTCTAGGGTTTTTAATCGAATGGGCTTACCAGACGATTTTTTGGATGGACCTAACAATGTCAAAATGGGCTGAAATTTGTATGGATTTTCTTTTACACTCAAAGGTTCATAGATAAATTCCACCATAGCTGGCCCATGGGCCAATCAAGTGGAACAAGGCCTATTAAGCTCGGCCCTAAGGGCTGGAACAGTATTCCTATGCTGCGCACCGATTTTATAACTTTTGGTTCATGGGCTAGGGAACTTCAAATGTGGTTGGGTCAGTGGTCCTAGTTAGTCAACACACGTAGCTTGATTCCAGTTAGATAGGCCAAATTTACTTTGTAAATGAGCCTAAGTAGATTTTACAAGTTGGGTTACTGGATGAGCTGTTTCTGGAGCTATCTAAACCCTAATATATTTAAAATTTACAAATAAAATTGGGAACCTACCCAAATGGCCCCAAAATTGTTCACATGGCTACTAAGATATAGGGTAAGGTATGGACCAATTTTTAATGAAATACAACACTGTTAACATATTTTAAGGTAATTTACAACTGGAGTTTTAACCAGCATCTTAACATGTTCCTGGTAAACACCTCTAAAACATATGTAGATGATTTTTAACCATTCCAAAAATTTACATATTTCAATTAGACAATTATTGAGGTATCATAAAATTTTACAAGATTTTATTAGTTTAAAATTAGTAGCTTAAAATATCACACAATCACAAATAATACTCATAGTCATAAACACACAGGAAATACAAGGCATACTTATGGTTTATGTTCATGATTATTTAGTGGTTATATTAGGATTAAAATTTTACCAAGAACTTATGAAAGTACCATAAAAAATATGACATACTTTTCATTAACAGATCCTACTATGTCAGACAATAAAAATTGGAGAAAGGAGCGCTTACAACACTATCTTGGTCCAAGCTGCCACCTTTCCTTAGTTTTTATCCACATACATGCAAATTATAGGGCATGACAGGTAAACCACCAAGCACAAAAGTTGTATATCTATATGTTGTGAGTTCAAAAAAATAATAATCCTATAAATATAATATCAGAATGGCAACATATAATTTTTATACTGAAATGGTGCATTTCAGTGACCTATATGCATTGTAAAACTCATATCTATTTATTCACATGTCCAAATAAGATGAATGTGTACTTAAACTTCTCCTAACATTCAGATATACATGATATAAATGTTCTAAAAATAAATTCATAGAATCATACAAGCAATACATATCAAACAACGAGAAATAGTGGCAGCCCAAACCTGATGCTAAACAGTGAAGACCAAGGGGAGGTCTTTTGAAGCATCCAACCTCAAAGCCTACCACCCAAGGATGCTAGGAACATGGAGGGGGTTTCTTGGAGTTTCGAGGAGGAAGAAGAAGGCCAATGAGAGTAGAAGAAATTGGTTGGAGGTGAGGAGGGAAGGAGAAATGGTGAAGGGTGAGGGAAGGGGTGGATTTTATAAAAAAATGGTGGTTGGATTAGTAATGTCATAGGTATGGGTGTCATACCTATGAGGTATGGGTGCCATACTTATAGATATATGGGTGCTATACCTATAAAGGTATGGGTACCATACTAATAGAGGTATGGGTTGGGTTATCTCAAAACCCAAAATCTTAGGGTTTTTATCCTAAAGCAATCAGGTCCACCTCAGAAATTGTACTGCAGGTCCCAAAAGTGGTTAGAACGGTTCGAAAGGTTATCAAATGCATGGCAAGCACACAAATGACACGCAAGGGACACAGTCCTAAATATGTGGCAAAATGGCCAGGTCATGACCGAACTAAAATTAAAACCACCGGGCGAAAAGCCTGGGTTTTACAAGGTCTGTTCTCTGTGGGCGGACTTGGTCGTCCCCCAGCCAGATCTGGTCAGGGGATGGCCAAGTCCGGCACGCGACGGCTAAACCTGACCGGTGACAGCCAAATCTGGTCGTGTGGCCACCATGGTTGCATGAATCGGAATCAGAATCGGAATCGGTTTTCCAGGGAGTCGGAATCGGAATCGGAATCGGTCTGAATCGGCCAAGAATCGGTTCAGTTGAATCGGTCCAAATTAATTTAATCGGTCATATATAATAATTTGACAATTTATAATATAAATATATTAAAATTGGGTATTGATGTTATTTTGATATTATTCTGTGTATTATAGTTTCTGATATTTTTAAATATTTTTTAAGATTTTTTTAAAATTATTTAGAATTAATTATTATTTTTGACTCGAGTTAGACTCGAGTCAACTTTTAATTACGAGAATGCCACTCTTTACCCCCGCTGCCGCCGCCGCCCCGGCCCAGTCGGCGGCGAGTCTCGCGGCGGCGATGTCGGAGGATGTCGGCAGCCTGGTCGGACGAACAGTCGGCGGCCCGCAGCAGGCGGTGAGGCGGCCCGGAGCCGGCGCGAGTCGGCGGCGATTCGTGCGTCACAACCCGATTCGGTCCGGCCACACGTCGGCGGCAACGTTGCGAGGTCGGCGGCGAACCCGGAGTCGGGGAGCACGGCGGAGGGCGGAAACGGGGCGGCGGCGGGCGGACGAGCGGCGGCGGCGTGGGGGAGCGGGTTTGATTTTAGGTTTTCAAAATCCAAATTACCATTTTACCCATGCTTAAATAATTTAATAAAAATCATACCTAGGGTATTTTAGTAATTTCATAAAAAACCGATTCCGATTTAAATCAGCCGATTCCGATTCCGAGTTAAATCGGTCGGAATCAGCCGAACTTGGCCGATTCCGAGGCCGATTCGGGGCCGACCGAGTCGGCCCCAAAATCGGATCGGCGCGATGCCGATCCGATTTAAATCGGCCGATTCTGCACGGAATCGGCCGATTCGTGCATCATGGGTGGCCACATCTATGGCCACACGACCCAATTTGACTACGAGCGACCATGTCTGGGCACCCTACGGTGAGCTCGTACGGCAAAGGCGAGACGTGGAGGAGGGGGAGAGAGGTGCCGCCAAGAGGAGGTGAAGCCATCCAAGCTCGACTCATGATGAGGGTGGTGGCAACAGGGGGACAAGGGAGAGGATGATGCGGGATGGGTAGAGGGTCATCGTTGCCAGCATTGGTGGTGGCAGGGGAAGGGTATCCAATGGCTGGTACGAGGCGGAGGCAGAGGCGGCGGCGGAGGTCGGGTGGTAGGGAGAGGAGGGGCGACAAGGGCAAAACGGGAAGGAGAAGGGTATAATTTTTTTTATATCAAATTTGGGCCGTCCGATTAGAGTTTAGGTCGGGAAAATTTTCCCGCTCCTTGCATAAAAAAACTTTCCCGTTAATTAGAAGGGGCGATAGTTTTAAAGTAAACTTTATATAAAAATTATTTTTAAAATTATATGTAAATTATTTTATTGTATTTCATTATTTTAAACCACCTTTGCCGTTCCATCTGCGGCTTGCCACTTGCGTTGCTGCAACCTCTTCTAGGGCCGCCGGCGGCAGCCTTTTCTCAACCTAAGAGTACTGAATATTGTATAAAAAAAGTAGGTGGTGGTGATAGAATTAAGATCAAAGCTTTATGGTCATGATGGATCGGAAGGGCTTAGCGAAGAAGGTGGCTACCCAAATAAAACTTTTACTGAAAGTAATTTTTTATGCGTAAGAAGTTAAGAACCAAGAAGACTTTTTTTCAGAGAAGAACCGAGAAGACTTGAAGGTAAGAAATGAAGCGTTGACATCCTCCGTTTCTTCAATTGCTCTTTACACAAGTAGGGCACACAAGCAGGCCACATGTTTTTCTCAGGAGGTGGTGATCTAGGACTTTGATGGCGTGTATTGCAGCGGAGCAAAAATTTGGGGCGTCTATTATTAGGTTCCCTTGGATAGGTGTGGGGCCAGGGTCTGAAATTTCCAATTTTTCTTGTTTTGGTAGCATTTGGGATGGGGCGCCGAGCAAGAGCAGAGGCTCGTCTTAAGAAAGGAGGAGAGCATAGTTAGTGATTCAGCTTTCCTTAAGAGTCATCCTTTCATAACTATCCCTCTTCAACCCAACTTTTATCTTTTGTGTGATCAAAATGATGGGATTCACCCTGCAATGGTGCATCGACATGGTAATCGCCGGGATCTCCTCGTCGTCGGCCTCGCATTATTTGCTTGCCTTGCCTCCATCCTCTGCTCCGCGGCTTTCTTCTTCAACGCCAAAAACTGAAGTCCAAAGCTGCTGTATCTATCTTCTAAATTTTGGATTCCTTATATCCACTCGCTTATTTCCATCCAGATTTTATAGTTAGAAATGCTTGGTTGTATCTCAATCTATGAATGCTTTTGAATGATTTGGTTGCTGATAGTTCCCGTACCAGTTTGAGTGGACTATCAAAGCCGAAAGGTATGGTATATGTCGATGGTTTCATTGAGTTGGCTTACTTTGTATCAGCCACGGTTAGATTCAATTTTGAGAGACGGTTGATGATAATAAAACATGGGCTCCTTTTTACATTCCCTACTCTATCTGCAATAATAATATAATAAAGTGATTGTTTAGTATTAGCTTGTCTGGATATGTCCACATGTAGGCAAGCAAAGGCACCTATCTATCTGCCCAAATTACGCCTTCTTATTTAAAAGCATACTAAGTAGGTATTTTGGTATATAGACTAAGCGCCATACCTCTTAATTAAGAGGTCTAATTGCCTGAACGAGCCTGACGTTAAATCCTTGATCATTCTTGGCTATCCCATCGTAAAGATGGCCGAGATTAGTTGTTTTTTAAAAAAACAATCCTTTTTTGGCAGCCACTCCGGCCGGAGGCAAAACAGCTTGATCTGGCTAGACCTAGCCACCATGGCCGGAACTGTAGATTGCCTCTACTCGGATCTGGCCTCCCTGCCCAGGCCGACCAGAGGCGCTGAGTTCTGGCCACCTTACCAGATTTGTCCGATAGTGGAAATTGTGACATCTTTAATATATCTTCCATCGTCCTTTCTTTTCATGGCAATTCCACAAGAGACCAAACATGAGCTGTAGTGGCATTGAGTTTGTTGGACACTCGCTTTCCTTAGAACTTATCTAACGCTCAGCGTTTGTCGTGCAGCTAACACTCCACAGTATCGTTTTTCCAGGTACGAAGAGACTGACCGGTACAAAAGTACGGGAAAACCTAATTCCAATAAAGGGAACCCAAGGATGAGACACCCAATCTGCTAAGCATTTCATCCTAACACGGCCTGATGAACGCAACCAAGGGACATTTTTACGGGAACGGGGTAGGCATTCAACTGTACTGCCTTGGAGGAAGCTTTTCCCTGCTGAAACTTGTGCGAAGAAAATATTGGATACGTGTACCTAATTTGCAACTTCTACTAGCACCATTGTAGTACTGCTGATGATCTTTGGTGGTTCTTGGACAATTTAGGCATCTGGGAGATCTCTTTTGCATCAGATGGCCACAAATTGTGTAACATGACAACTTTTACATGCAGATCTATTGTCATATACATTCAACTTTCTTTTTAATCAGTTCATATTGTTTTTAGATTGTAATATACAGAATGCTAATTCTCACGCTGGAAAATCAGTGCTTTCCCTATGGAATGCAGAGTATAAACGTTTTCAGCATGGGAAACACAATCCCGTCCAGAAAAGCTTCCATTTTCTTAGATTATCTTAGATTCTGGAAGGGAAGGCATTCCAGTAATCCTGCACTTCGTCTTCACTGTATTTTTAGGAGATGGACAATGGTGAAAAACTCCTTGCATTCAACGTATTATCCAATCAGACAGATGAATAACTCTAAAAAGAACCTAAATAGTCCTTCACTAGTGACAAGATTGGATTTCCAAAGAATGCCTTCTTCCAACCTTTTATGTAGGATGCCATCCATTCTTGCTTGAGCACCATCATACAACGGGATATCTTGCAGGAATTCATTTACAGCTTTGTCTACTCACAGAAGAGAGCTTTCGATGCTAGTAATGATCTCCAGCAGTGTAGGGGATGGTTTAGACACCTCAACCAAGGTTACCTAGTGACAAATACTCAATTTAACAAGACAAGTTCAATCCACGTTGACGAAAAAATAGAACACAATTTTTGGCCCAGAAATACTGGCCTCTAATAGAAAAACGGCAGACCTGTTTTTCTTGCGGTATATTATCCTTTTGCTTGGCAATGACAATAGCTCTAGACATCCCCCACCCACAGCATCAACTAGACCAACAGAAACTGCATCATTTCCGATCCACACTCTTCCTTGTCCAACCTCCTCCATTTGCTCCACCTGATAATAACAGCATTAAACCGATTTCCATTCAGTGATATTCCAGATTTGACACTGATAGACATAACCAACATGCATGTATCTTTAAAGAGCAGCCTTATCACGAAAGCTTTTGTAAGCATTCTGTGCGTACTTTGCGAAAAGTTCTGCTTCATCTGGTCTGTCATGAAACATTATTAAGCAACAAGCTCCCAGAACAAATATTGACACAATTCACACAAGGATCTTGGTGGACAGGGATCCTCAGAATCAAACTTGAATTAGATTCTATGTAAAAGACATGATTATCTTCGGATTGGTATTAATATTCATTGTCTACACCTAATGTTTGTTCCCACTGGAGAAACCATATAAACATCTACCGGAAAGGCCGTTGTTCAGCACCAAGAACTTCAGCAAAGCTTCTCCTGGATATAGTCTCTTTGTTGAAGCCAATCACTCATACAATGCTTTTAAATTGAACTTGCCTAAAGAAAGTATGTTTGGGTTGCACTTGTTGCTAATGAATGCTAGATGAGAATGATGTAATATGATTGAATGAATAGCATGTTCATGTTCATGTTATATCATGTCATATTATGTAGACATGGTTAACCTAGTTTGGGTATTGATATAGAAATATACTATAGTTCGTACTATAAGATTCAGCAACTAAGCAATTAGGAACTCGGTACTTCACAGCAATCCAGGTCTGTTTAGTTGTATTTAAGGAGTTTTAAAATCCCTTGTGTGTTGATGTTTAAACGATTAGAAGAAACATGCTTTGACAAAATGACGCATATGTTCATGTATTATGTTCAAGTATGTACACAAGATAAAAACTAAAATGATCAATCAATCGTAACCTCGTAATCAATCAGCACTCCCAACCACTAGTTTTACCAACTCGTAACCTCCAATCAACAACCAAATGATCTATCAATCGTCTACCAAACGTAGGCAAAACTAGTTTTTTACCTGACTTTGGAAGCTTATACCTCGGCTTGTAGAGAATCCAAATTGCATGATTCTAAATAAATTTCAGAATATCCTCTATCAACCCTCAAAATTCCAGCTCAAAACTCCAACTTGAAAAGGAAGATTTTTGCAAGTTCAGACGTCGAAGCAATTTTTGTTTAGAAAACAATATGGAGCCAATCGATCTGCTGGTCAAGGATAGGATAGGCTGCCGATCAATCCGCCAATCTATTTGCCGACCAATTCGCCAAAGGTGCTGTAATCTTTGAAATGCTCGACAATAAGATGCTAATCAATTATCAGATCAACATGCCAAAGTTGCTAAAGATTTTGAAATGATATCATTCTTCTATAGAACTCCGATTTGAGTGATTTTTGAAGCATAAGAAAACTCTTATGTCCTCTACATTTCTAGAAAGTTTCATAACTAAACTTAGTTTAGGATGAGTGATACCCTTTGAAAATGCATAAGTTCCAACTTTAGCCGTTGCATGTCCAAAGGCATTCCAATGCTCCACCCTAATGGCTTAAAGAGTTATTTAGTACTAATCATCAAAACTAAGACTCAACAAAATAAAAATAACTTAGACTAATCCAATTTACAACCATTCATTAGTGGTCCAAATTTGAGTATAATGATTTATTTATAGACTCCTATGTGGGTCTTAGAAAAATAATAAACTAGTGGCGTAATTACTTAATACAAGACAAAACTAACAATAAAAGGGGGCAAATTAACATAAAAAACCTAAAAACTAAGTGATTAAATAATCACAAGCCTATTTGTAAAAGTAAAATGCATGCTTCCATAACCAGCTTGGGAAAACTTTAAGGTTCTAAATAGAAGCTATAAATATATTCTCACTAAACAAATATATGCTTTCATATTTTCTCTTCGTGCTATCGATGTGCAAGTTCAAGGGTCATGACACAGCCCCAAATCCCCTTGACACCAAAACTACAAAAAAAAGGATCAAATATAATTTTCAAATTCTCCTTTTAAGATCATAATTACATTTTGAAAAATCCAATAAGAGTTTTTAAAGAAATTTGGCAAATATATGACAGATCAAATTATAAATATAGTAAAAAATAAATAAAATGTGTAAAGCACTAACACTTGGTCAATTTAAAAATTATAAAAGAAATTCACATCATTCATTATCATTATTGATGTTTTATTTCTATCAAAAAAACATTATCATTAATCAACTATCATAAAAATTAAAATACAACTGATTTTGTTTCAATATGTTAGAATGTTAGATATTAATGTACGTCACATTAGTTGCACATCAATTTATGCATGTAGGTCGAACTAGTCATATTGACCAGTTCTTAGATATTTAGAAGTTTAAAAATTGGTTTCTATATGTTTAATTCCTATCCCCAGAGATTAGGGGACAGTTGTACCAAACTCTTTGCTATAAACAATGGAAAATGGATCGGTAAACATCAAGCATTCACCTCCAATTTTTTGCCTCCTATTTGATCAGTGTTTAGCTTATCACTTTTTCAACATGGAAAGCGAGCATTCGATAAATTGGACCTGTGCTGTAATGATACGTTAGTCATTACTTCATCTGGTTCCTGCTTGAGACCAAACCTATTTTCTTCTTATTACCAGTTTCCTTAATCATGCCTAAGGGAAAATGTAAAAACCATGATTTTATTACAAGAATCGAACCTAAATATTATGAAATAAATATAGATGAACCGATATGGTTGGTTATCACGTCGACCGGTCATGGTTCGACTTAAGGTCACCTAGAAAATACCTATTCATGAATGCATAATGGGTCGTTGAACCTAGGAAATACCAATGGATGATGGGGTGTGAGAATTTAATGAAAGGGCTCGTTGAACCTAAGAAATACCAATAGATGATGGGGTGTGAGAATTTAATGAAGGGGCTCGTTGAACCTAGGAAATACCAATGGATGATGAGGTATGAGAATTTAATGGAGGGAATGGTTGAAGTATATATATATGCAGGAGGAGGGAGTATTTCATCCCTCATCTCCGTCCCAGGTGACCTCCCCATTACTGTGTGAGTATTTCATCCCTCATCTTATTTGTTTCCATTAGGATTCTTGCATGCAAGGTTTGTTGAAGACGCCCTGCCAAGTTGCTAGATCTCCCGCGTCTTATGCTTGGGGTTCTTGTCGATTGCTTAGTTGTTTTGTAAATGGACATGTTAATAATTAAATTATTAATTAGATAATGAGGATTTGGATAATGATAATTAATAATTAATTATCATTAGAATTGCTGAAAATTTAATAAGGAATGAAGACTAACATGAACTAATTACATCATTTAAAATTGATAGTATATTAGTCTTGTAAGTTGCATGTAGGTTCATGCAAAATAAAATTATACTAATGTATAATTTTATGCCCTCATTCAGATTAGGGTTCACGGGTCACAGTCAGACGAAATCACAAGTGAGGTACGTATAATAGGTAGAACATCGTACTTTCCGTGTTGGTAGCCTAGGTCGGCCTGAGCCCAGATTCGACCACCATGCACCGAGTGCAACCGGGGTTAAAGAATTGACTTAGTCCGACACGGGGTCGTATTATGTGCGTAAATTGTGTAATGCATCGACATTGTTTTGGAGTAGTGATAGCCGCCCCATAAAAAGGCTACGGCCAGGGTGTGCGAGGCACTGACACTAGAATTGGTAGTGAGAGCTTACCCACAAACGGGGCGTAGCAATCACCTGAGTGCAGTGATAGCTTCCCTACAAAAGGCTACGACCGGGGTGTGCGAGGCACTGGTACTGGAGACGGTAGTGGTAGCCTCCCCATAAAAAGGCTACGGCCGGGGTGTGAGGATCACAGCGGATACCTCCTCCGCATTGTTTTGGAGTATAGCGGAATCGCTCCACCGCATATTAAAATAAACATAAGGAAATAGTGGAATGTACTTGATTTGTTTTATCTATTATACTACTTAGTATTGTAATCACGTACGCGGAATTGCCTCCGCAGGTGTGCAGATACGAAAGTAGGTGATTGACAACCAGGGCATGGAGCAAAATAAATATGAGGACTCCTTTTATTATTTATTTGAGAAATAAGTGTGGCTACTGGAAAACGGTCTAAGACTGAGATCTTTATATATGTTTTTGTTAAATAAAAATGTTAGACATATTTGCTTAATTGTAAGTAACACCTGGCCAGCTAGGCCTACAATGTTGTGACAAATGGCCGGGTCGTTACAGAAAATCTGTTCCTACCCCAGAAACTAATATGTCTTCAACCTATTGAATGTCTATCACAACCATGAAATTGAATGGGAACCATCTTCATTGGTCAATCGCTGTTAAGGCCTTTCTCTAATCGAAGCAAAAGCTAAAGTATATTGTGCAGGATATACTAGAAGCAACTCTGACTGGATCAAAGAGGATGCCCAAGTCAGATCATGGCTTCGGAATTCAATGGAGCCCCATATTAGTTTTGGTGTGGTGCTGCTCCCCACAGCCTATGCAGTATGGACATCTATAAGTGAGTCCTTTGCTTCTGAAACTAACATACAGAGAATTTATGGTCTTTGTGAAGAGGTCTTCCTCACAAAACTAGGTCCTTGGTAAATATTACAGCTTTGTGAAGGCCAAATGGGAGGAACTCACCATTTACCAACCCAATCCAACCAGCATTGAAATCTGGAAAAGACAAAGGAAGAGCTAATGGTTGTGTGCTTCCTATCTGGGTGGATCTCACAATATAATGTTGCAAAGGATCAAGTGCTGTCAGGTACAGAACTCCCCAACTTGAATACTATTTTTTCTCGATTGTCCAGGATTCCTATTCAATCTGAAGAACCAATAGTAATGGAGAACTCAGCAATGCTCTCTAACATTCGACCTCATTCAAACTTTAATAGAGGAAGAGGTAGAGGTCAAGGAGGTTCAAATCGTGTAGGAGGAATGAACAATAGCATAAAGGAGGAGAGGTGTTGTGAGTATTGTCAGATGAGTGGCCATACAAAAGACAAGTGTTGGTCAAAACATGGCAAATCAGATTGGATTAAACCATTTTCCAATATCTCCACCACTTCCAATTCTTCAAAATCCTGCCACAACTGCTGCTCCTCCTGCACCTCTTGCTGCTGCAACTCTCATTCTTAGTCATGAGGACTTCGAGCATCTCCTCAAGATGGCCCATGGTGACCTCCAATCTGTTTCTCTAGCCAATGCAGGTATTTCTGTTAATAAATCCACTCCCTTCAATTCATGGCTAATAGACTCAGGTGCTACAGACCATATGAGTAGTAATTGCCAATCATTCTCTACTTTTTCAATTTTTTCTAAACCAATCAACATTAGCCTAGCCGATGGCAGGTATGCACCAACCTATGGAAAAGGTAATGTCCAGCTTACACATGGCCTAACTCTAGAAGATGTCCTATTAGTTCCAACCTTTACAACCAGTCTTCTATCTGTGCTCAAAGAAATTGTCAAGTGATTTTCAATCCATTTTATTGTGTATTTCAGGATGTGGTGTCAAGGACGCAGATTGGGCATGGCTTCAATAAAGGGACACTTTACTACTACTCAACAAAGCAGCAACTAGTCAGCAATGTCGTAGGAGTGTCTTCTATGTCAACTGCAATGCAGTGGCATTCTTGGTTAGGTCATCCTAATTTGAATAAGCTAAGTCTTTGGTTCCAAGCATAGGTAATGTTTCATATCTCAACTGTGAAACTTGTCAATTGTCCAAGCATCGTAGGAGTCTAGTCCTTTTCAGTCCCTCACAAATTCTTCCCAACCATTTTACCTAGTTCATTCGGATGTATGTGGGCCTCTTGTACCAAACTCTGGCAAGTTTTAAGTACCATGTAATTTGTGTAGATGACCATAGTCGAATGACTTAGTTATACTTGTTGAAAGACAAAAGTGAGGTTTTTCCTATTTTCATCAGTTTGTTAATGAAATAAAAACTCAGTTTGTTGCTCTCATTAAAGTTTTTTATATCAGAAAATGTGCTTGAGTACATGTCTACTGAGTTCCAAAACTATTGTAATAATCTAGGAATCATACATGAGACATCATGTGCTCATACTCTACATCAAAATGGAGTAGTTGAGCGAAAGCATAGGCATCTACTTGAGGTCACACAATGCCTAATGCTGAAAATGACAGTCCCTAAATAATTTTGGTCAGAAGCACTTCTAACATTCTGCCACTTGATCAAGGATGTCATCATCAACATTAGGAAATAGAATACCCTATTCAATCCTGCATCCATATAAAATCATTTTCCCTATAAAACCAAAATTCTTTGGATGCATCTTTTCTTTACCTTTTCTTTTTTGATAAAATAAAATTTTATTTCAAGAACCCCCAAAGGGGCAAAGAAAAACAAAGGGGAAATGGGCTCTAAACAGTCCTTACAAAGTTATTTTCAAAAGTCTAGAAGCAAATCATAATGATCAATAATTTTCTATTTGTAGTTTAAGACTTTTGAAGCAAGCTGCACTTGAGAAATAATGGATAGAGCCAACGAATCATAATGTAGTTTGAGATCTTCAAATATTCTTTTATTTCGCTCATACCATATAGAATAGACGGCAAAAAGGGGTTTCAGGAAGAGACTTACATGCTTGTTTTGCAAACAAAAGATAAGAAGTCAATTTATCTCTTCATCGAAGGAATTGATTTGATAAAGCAATTGACATTTTTGAAGGACCAGCTTTCAAACTTGTTTATTATAAGAGCACTCAAAGAATAAATGGTCTCTAGCTTTCGGGCAAACCTCACAAAGAGAGCATCTGCTAGCGAGATGAAGTCCTTTCTTTTGAAGGTTGTTTAGAGTTAAGATCCTATTTGACAGGACCAACCAAGCAATGAGTGTATGCCAGTTTGTTCGGTATTTAGACTAAACAAAAGAGTGTCATGACACTCTTAGAGAATGAAGTCTCAAGAAGTTCCAACAACTCTTGAAAGAAAATTTTCTTGTAAAGGATAACCACCCTATGCTATCATCCGCATGAGATAAGAAAGTAATACTCATTTAAAAAGTTTAGAGCTTCTTCTGTACTTGTAGTGTCAGAGGTAAGGGCCCAAGAACCCTAAATAATGGATTACGATATAGTGTGGGAGGTGTTTCCCCCAAGATTTACAATAGTCCAATGACTGAGTCTTTAAATGAGAGGGCAATGATCAAGCAAAGGGACAAGCCCAAGTGAACATGTTCATTTCATTGCCAATTCTATAGAAACAACCATGGGCTATTTTTTCTCTTAAGGAAATAATGTCGTTTCAAGTGTGAGACCCACAATTTGTGCACACAGTCCATATAGATCTACTCTGTAAATAAACACTACAAATTCACTTCGCCCACAAACTATTTTTATCTGATAACACTTGCCAAAACAACTTTACTACTCCAGCTTTATCAATCTCAGAAATATCTTGGAAACTAAGATCACCTTCTGATAAGGGCTTGCACTGTTTTCTTCACCTATTGCAGAACCGACAAGATAAACTATCCCCTAGGTCTAGCAAATGTATCTTTCTTGGTTATTCTTGAACTCAAAAGGGATAAGTGTGCTACTCACCTTCATCAAGGAAAAGATATGTCACTGTTGATGTCACATTTTGTGAGGACACCCCCTTATTATACTTTCCAAATAGATCAACCACCAAGACACTCACAAGAACTTCCTTTTCCCATCATCCTTCCGAAACAACAGATAACAAAACAAGATCAAAGCTATACTAAGTCTCCTATTGTATATGCTAGAAGGCCCAAAACAGTTATTGATCATAGATATGCTGAACCACATGTGTCTACAAAAGGAGAAGTAAAAGTACTCCCTCCATTGCCACCAATGTACCATGTCCTCAAAACTCTACATCAGGTAATACCTCTCAAACTCCATCCTTTTGTGCACTCAATCTCACTTCTACCAAGATTCCTAAGACCTCCACTAAAGCTATCTCCTATCCTAGTTGGTCCAAAGCAATAAAAGAAGAAATTACTACTTTACATAATAATGGGACTTGGATTCTAACAGATCAACCTACAGGAAAAAAAGTCGTGGCTTGCCAATGGGTGTATACTGATTAAGTCTATGAAGGTTTGCAAACTGATTAAGTCTGTTTTATGGACTCAAACAATCTCCGAAAGCATGGTTTGAGAAATTCAGCAATAATGTGATGGCTTTAGAGTTTGAAAGAACATCCTCGGATTATTCACTATTTGTTAAGAAGGCATCGAATGACTGTATAATCCTAATTGTTTATGTAGATGGCATACATTGAAGAGATAAAGGACCTCCAAACAAGACTGCAAATAAAAGACTTGGGGCAGCTACAATACTTCCTGGGAATCGAAGTCTCAAGAGATAATAGTGGTATTCTTCTTTGCCAAAGGAAGTATTTAGTGGAAACCCTAGAGGAAACAGGGATGTTAGGAGTAAAACCTACAAATACTCCACTCAAAACATGTGTCAAGCTTGAACCCGATGGTGGTGAACCACTACAAGATCAGTCCAAATACAAAAGGATAGTAGGGAAACTCATATACCTCACTATCACTTGACCTGATATATCATTTGTAGTTAGTATGGTCAGCCAATTCGTGTAGGATCCAAGACAATCACATTGGAAAGCAGTAACAAGGATATTGAGATATTTAAAGAAGTACCCAGCTAAAGGAGTGTTTTACAGAAAGAGAGGGGCTTGTAATCCACTCCAGATACAAGCATTTGTGGACTCAAACTGGGCTGGATCAGTTCATGATAAGAGGTCGACCAGTGGGTATTGTATTAGTCTTGGAGGTAACATGGTGATATGGAAGAGTAAGAAACAGAATGTGGTGGCTAGATCCAGTGCCAAGGGTGAATACAGAGCTATGACAAAGGCAACTACTGAATTAATTGGTTAAAGATGTTGCTCAAAGAATCAGGGCTCAAAGATAAAACAACAATGTTATTGTGGTGTGACAATCAGGCAGCTATTCACATAGCTAAGAATCTAGTTTTCACGAGAGAACAAAACATGTAGAAGCTGACTGCCACTACGTAAGGAATCATGTAGATGAAAAATGACATAGAACTGAGACATATCAGTACTAAGATTCAGATAGCAGACATCGTCACCAAAGCTTTGCCAAAAGCTAGACATGATGAACTGCAATCCAAGCTATGTCTAGTATCCTTCCACACATAGCTTGAGAGGGAGTGTTAGAATGTTAGATATTAATGTATGTCACACTAGTTGTACATCAATTTATGTGTGTAGGTCGAACTGGTCATATTGACCAATTCTTAGATATTTAGAAGTTTGAAAATTGGTTTCTACATGTTGTAATTCCTATCCCCAGAAATCATGGGATAGTTGTACCTAACTGTTTGTTATAAAACAATGGAAAATGAATGGTGAACATAGTCACTTCCAATTTTTTGTCTCCTAATCGATCAGTGTTTAGTTTACCACACTTACATATGATGTTGTACATAGCCAAAAAATAAGGTACAAAGGCACATAGAAAATGGAAGAGTGTATTATTTATAAAGTGTAAATTCTTGACACAATTCACATGAGTGAAGCAACAAAAAATTCCCCCTCACCCAATTGAGCATCTTGTATTATATTCGCTTGGCAGCAGCGCGTATTAGCTACACCACCTTCAACCAGCAAGGCAATGAGGTAGTCTCCACCCACTACCTTTGTACAATTTATATGTTAGACACCTTTTCTTAAACTAGGGACAGACTCAAATTGAACAGATAGAAATGTGAAACTCGAAAAGTCTTCCTGCATCCTTCTTCCCTCCCTCCTCCGTCCCTTTCCAAGCAACCTATCTAACAACCCTTCTGAGTGAGATCTTTTCAAGGTCTCACGAAAAGGATAACCTAAAGCAGTCATGCTATATAATGATAATGTTTAGCAAAAATCTTTTTATCTTCTTTGTTTTATCTTTTGATTGATTATGCTCTCCCTTCCACATCATGATGAGTATCATTGTCCATAACTTTTATTATCAACTTCCCCATAATTAGTAATATTCACTGCAACAATGGCTTTTGGGGATGAGAAGGAATAGAGAGCAAAGATAATGCAAAAATTTCAGGGATAGTTGAGGATGAGAAACAATAGAAATACTACCAAAAATTACAAAATAACTTACAGTTATTTCAGATTTGCTGCTTCCTCAAAAATTGTTGAAAATCTATTAACCAGATACCAACATGGTTTTGCATGATAGGAAAAGATGCATTCGAGGCAGTAGGTAGTAGGTAGAAGAAGGAGGTACAGTGTAGTCAATATGATTTGCACCCCTAGACCATCATTTATTATAGTTATTTAATTATAGGCCTGCAAGAGTCGTGTTAGTAGCCTTCTTGTTTTAGACTTATGCATTTTTTTACTGTTAGGATTCCATGGGCTAAAGTCCATGTTCTAGATCTGCTAAATATAATATTGTTTTAGTCAATATTGGTATCTTCCCCAACATTTATGTCGGCAAAGGCATCATAATTGCGGCACATTAAGTTGGCATGCTAGTTTACAGCACAGCAATGTAGGTCAATAGTTCATCTAGGAACTCGGTTAATGTCATTTATATCTGCCAGTTCTCCTCAGCCTTAAGTTCATTTAGGAATTCATTGAATCATTTCATAGTAATAATTTTCATTAAATTCTCCTATTTTACATAATTCCATAAATTTCAAGTCCTCAAATGAATTCAAACGCAAATCAGTTATGCAAGCATACATATTTTGATCAGTTGAAGGTTTGACAAATTAGCTTCGTTAAATTCCAACTTTACATACCAGTTAAGTGTGTGTGTGACTTCAATTGATAGATGCTTATGTTTTTTTTTTGGAGGGTTCTGGTAATAAAGAAATGCAACGATAGCTCAATCAGTAAATAATACAAAAAAATATGAATGAAACCATAAATTAACATACCCCATAGAAATGATGCTTGAACTGTCAAACCATACATAGAAACGTATGCACTAGGAGGAGCAAGGAGCTCTCCACAAGCACAACCAATCTAATACTCTTTCTCACCACAAATAGGCATATATCCAACAATGACCTTCCCTGTTAAAAAAGTACACTTCTCTAATATATCTATCTGTCAACAGTTATTATTTACCTTTCACAATGAAAATTTACCTGACTGTTTAAAACTCAGTATACTTCTTCTAATCTCATCAACTTTTCCCCACCCAGAGTTAAGAGGTTCTATCTGAAGATATATACCAACAATGCAAGGATCATACGCAGCTTTTGTAAAGTTCTCACAAATTTGCGGTAAAGACAACCCAGGAGAAAAACGGCTTTGTAGCTTATCAGAAATCTGAAAACAAGTGGAAAGCATCAGCAATCACAATAAATAAATGCCAGAAGTAAAAATTCTTAAACACCATTTGCCACCATCAAACATAATTGAAAGTATAAAAGGTGACTGTTAGCAATTTTTCTCAGTAAATACTCTGTATGACAAAGAGTATTCCACCTCTCCTTATGCTAGAATTGGTAAAAATACTTAACTAACAATAACACCTTATGACATTATTATAAATGACTTCTTTTCTTTTTAACTATTGGCAAATTTTCTTTTCCCATCCCTTACACTCTTAATAGATTGAGGATATGGGGATCTTGAAAAAGAAAACGAAAAAACCAAAATTCCACCAAGACCTCATCTTAAGATGGAAAATTGAAAGGGAAATACAAATGACACATTAGACCTTATTTTAAAGAAGGGTTAAGGCTGACCAAGTGCGGTTGTGAAGAGATTTAGTTTCCTATTCTAAATTGCAAAAATGAGAGATTGAGTAAAGCCAGAAAGGATGTAGATGGTCATGTAAAACAATATGGGTGTTTATGATTTGTGCAGACATGGTTCTCGCAGTGAAGAATCCATGCTCTCAACCTAAATTATTCATGATCAGATGTAAGATGATGACAAAGACAACTATGATTAAGGTTGACCAACATTGCACCATCTGTTTTAATGGGGAACCATCCTCCAATCCACCTATGCATGATTTGCGACAGTATTTTTTGAGAAGAATTGGGAAAACTCAGAGTATCTAAGAAATTGTTTGGGAAACATGGAAAGTACCAAATTTCAGAAGAGGCAGATGTTAATGACATCAAACATATAATATTTGGAAAGGATTTTTACACAACAATATTGACAAACATAATGCAATTTCTGATAACAGCTACACTGTCATTATTGACATTTCATATACTCATTTTAGGATGTTATCGTCATTGCTTGCGGCAGCTTTGATTCAATTCCCATACAAGCAGACGAAGATTTATTTGTTGGGTCAACTATTATCAATTTATAGATCTTAAATTAAATTATATTAGATATATTAGCCTCTAACTTCTTCAATGCTCCTGCATTCGCGGACATATACCTGATTAAAGGAAGGGGGTCAGCACCACAAAGGGCATCTGGTTACCAAATTTTGTCATTTGTGATGACATGGATCCTAATTTAGGTTCCATATCCACAACCTCTTTTGGATAATCTGGAAGAAGCAGAATAGATAAATTAGGTCTTACTTTGATGGCAAGTTTAATGATGCAATCTTCTTTGATGGCCTAGCTGGCAAAGAGTGTGAAGACTGGATTCGTAATAAATAATGTTGCTCTCATAATCAAAAAGGTTCTCTTGAGTAAATAACAAATGAATGCATTCAGAAGACCCTAGGCATCAAAGAGAACCCGTTGATAATAGCTAATCCAATCAATCCAATTGGACAAACATATGAAATATGTCATTCATGATGGCCAGACAGAAGAACTCACTACAGAGAACGCATTCCACAAAGTTGGTAGGCCGAATGACACAATGAAATTTGAAACTAACTAGTAAACTATAACAAAATCTGTAGGATAAATGACATAACCAAATCCAAAATGGACGGTAGGAAACTACAAAGAACGGATTCCATTAACCAAATTGGTAGGCTGCATGACATAATCAAATCCATCAACCAAATTGACAGTAGTAAACTTCAAAGAATGTACATTTCATCAACCAAATTAGTAGGCCGAATGACTATCTTATCCAAATTTGACACTAGTAAACTAAAAAGAATGCATTCCATTAACCAAATTAGCATGACAAATGACAAAATCGAATCCAAAGTTGACACTAGTAAACTACAAAGAATGCATTCCATTAATCAAATCGGAAAAATGAAAACACTAAAAAAATTACATATCTGAAAAGAGAAGAAAGAAAAGATGGCAAAAGAAAACTCACCTGGCCGCGAAGTTTCTTGGAGAGAACACTAGCCTTGCGGACCCTCTCCCATAGCAAGGCAAAGAGGAGGCAAAGCATGACGAGGAAACCCCTCCACCAACTAATCTCCCGGAAAACGAACTCGCCGATGGGGTACTCCTCCTTGGCCTTGAGGGAACCCGCGCGGGGGGCTCCCATTGTCCTCACTATGGCTCGGAGGCAGGGTGGAGTGATGAAAGGTAGGGTTGCTAATTGAGCAGCGAGCTCGGGAGCATTTAGCGTTCGACTTGGCTTAACTCGACTCGAAACTCGACATTTAAATGCTCGACTTGAACTCGACTCGAACTCGAATTTTACGAGCCGAGCTTGAGCAAGGTCGTGTTCGACTCGACTCGACTCGGTTGTAACTCGAACTTGACTCGTAGTTCGACTCGAACTCGACTCGATAAAATAATATAATAATATAGTCTTTATATTATTATTTATTTATTTATATATATATATATGAAATATAATAACAAAGAAGCAAGATAGTTGAGATGGCAAGTATTCACCCTGATGACTTCAAGGTTGTGGGTTCAAACCATAATGGCCTCATTTTTTTAAAGTGAGGTACTTTTGACTTTTAATCGAGCTGGTTTCGAGCTAACGAATGAGCTGGCGAACGAGCTCACAAAAATTAAACAGTTTAAGTATATTCGAGCTCGAGTCGAGCTCGAACACATAAAAGATATTCGAGTTGAACTCGAGCATGTATGTCCAGAACTCGTTCGATCTCGAGTCGAGTTCGAACGAGTTTCAAACTATTCAAGCCGAGTTCGAACACATGTTGAGCTCGGCTCGCTCGCTCAATTAGCACCCCTAATGAAAGGGATGGCGCGAGTAGGAGCGGGGAAAAGAAGGCCGCCATGTTGCCGGGGAAGAGTAGGGGTGCTAAATGGGCTAGCGAGTACAATTAATTATGTTCGAAATCAGCTCGAATACTTCGAAACTCGTTCGAATTGATTCAAAATCGAATGAGTTTTAAATATAGATGCTCGAGTCCGACTCGAATATCAGGTATGAATACACTTAAACTGTTTAATTTTTCCGAATTCAAACTTAGCTAGCTCGTGAACTCGAAATCGGCTTGTTTAAAAGTCAAAAGTACCTCACTTTAAAAAAAATGAGGTTAATGTGGATTGAACCTACAACCTTGATGTCATTAACTTAAATACTTATAATCTCAATTATCTCATTTCTTTATTATTATATTGTGTGATATATATATATAATATTATAATGACTATATTATTATATTATTTTATCGAGTTGAGTTCGAGTCAAATTACGAGTCGAGTTCAAGTCGAGTCGAGTCAAACACGGCCTTGCTCAAGCTTGGCTCGTAAGATTCGAGTTCGAGTCGAGTTTGAACTCGAGCATTTAAATGTCGAGTTTCAAGTCGAGTCGAGCCGAGGCAAACACTAAATACTCACGAGTTGGCTCGCTCAATTAGTAACCCTAGGGAAGAGGTGAGGAGGAGGGAGAATAAGCCTTGCCTAGGGGTGGGCGTGGACATTCGAATTTATCCGTCCGATCGAAGTCCGAAGCATGTCCGACCGAATTTGACCGACTGAATCCGAGAATTAAAACAAACCAAACGTGGAAATTTCTTTGTCTGACCGAATGACCGACCGAGTGTTCGATATTTTATATCAATAATATAATATCTTCAATATTTGTAAGGCTAATATTATAGTTTATGAAAATTTTAAAATATAATATATAGTAAAATTAATTAAGTTTATACATAAAATTTGATATTTAATATCTTAAATAACAAAAAATGACATACATAGAAAAAAGATAAAAGTCACTCTTATATTTAGGAATTTAGAACTATACATTCATATTAATAATCATATCAAACCACTTACAATTTAATTAGCATGTTCTCAATTTTTAAAGTCAAACAAAAAATAATCAATGTATAAAAACTTTAAAATAATCATTGACATCAAAATATACTTCAATATTACATATACTTTAAAGATAAAATATTTTAATAGTTAATTCTTCATCCAATATAACTCACCTACATGAAAAAAATACAAAAAAGTTAATTACTCATGTTTTTTGTCTTCTTCATTTTAAAATTAGGGCATTTCCCTTTAATATTCTTCCATAAATAAATAGTTTCATAACTTCCAGTTCCCTCTGTAAAACTTGTGTCCCAAGTCAGGGTTTTATAGTTCGAACCGGTCGGTTCGACCGTAATTTTTGAGTAGAATAGAATTATTTTAAGCCAAATAATACATTAGGACGCGTTATAGGGTAGAATTATTAGTTATAGTGCATGTCATTTGGATGTTGTGGTGTTTATTTTATTTTATGGGATTTTTCTTGATTTTTTGGATTTTTTAAAGATTTTATTCCGAATTAATTATTATTCTTGACTCGAGTCGGTATCGAGTCAAGTCTTATTTACGAGTTTGCCACCGACCATTTTTCCCCCAAACCCCCCCAAACCCTAGCGCCATCGCCGACGCCATCTTGCCACCGATCGACGCCGCCCCACCCAGCCGTACCATTGCCGTGACATCTCGACCACCCCCAGCCACCGACGAGCCGCCGTGACGCCGGAGGCAGGTGCTGGCGGAGGATAGGCAGGCAGGCGGCGGAGCATGGCATCTGATGGCGAGCGGGTAGGACAACCGAAGGCAGTGGAGGCAGGCGCGGCGGAGGGGTTACACTGCACGCAGAGGGAAGCGGAGGGGTTTCACGGCGCGCAGAGGGCGACGGAGGTAGGTGGTCGCAGATTCGCTACGCGCAGGGCAGCGGAGGCCGGTGGAGGCTCGCAGGGCAGGAAAGGCAGTTCGCAAGTGGCTGTGAAGGTGGTCCGTAAGTGGCGGCGGGGGTAAGCTGGCGGTGGCAGCTAAGGGGGTTGCAGGCATCGGAGGCGGCGAGCAGGGTGGTGGCGACGGCACGCAAGGCGGCGGCGGCGGCGGTGGAGACGGAAATAGTACTCGCTAGGTTTCCATTTGATTTCGGATTGTCCGCGGACACCGTTTGGGCCCGATGGACAAGTCGAACAATGATTTGGTCGAACAAATTTTGTCCGACAAAATTTTGGACAGACGTGGACAATAACTTGTTCGATGTCTGTCTGACCGATGCCCACCCCTAGCTTTGCCATTATGCTGCTTTTTTCGTCGGACTTCCCGCTACGACGGGTGTGCTAGAAGCTGGTGAAAGTTTCTTCAAATGGGGATCACGTGGTCACTTCTGCTTCCCCGTCAGTTATGTCTGCTCGATCCTCCCTACCACGTCAAGAGTCTCCTTAGTTTCATTATTACTTCTTTTTTTCCAAAGCAGCTTCATTATTTCATTATTACGTAGAAAATGAAAAAACTTATTTTTTAAGATTAGGATACAAAATATTTCATACCCACCCTTTATTATAAAACAATTTCATCACTAAAAAAGAAAATTAATCTTTCATTTATTAGATTGTAAGATCGAAAAAAGTTTTAAGCCATAAATATTTTCAAAAAAGTATATATTTCATGCATTATTAGCTAAAGACCCATACAATGCACAAAGTATATTTGTAACATATAAATAATATATATTTATCACATATAAGAATTGACTTTAAAATTATTAATTATTATTTTTAGACGAAAATAATAATCATCTATTTAATATTAACAAAAATATCTATTTTATGAAAATTAATATTAATTTTGTGTTAAAAATAAGTAATAATCTTACTTAACTAGGTAGTAATAAAATAAAAAATTAATATGAGTAAAAACTTAATAATTAAATGGAATTTATCATATTTTTAGATTTCAATTCGAAAAAAATTATAGTATAACTTTTCTAACAATAAATAATAAATATAAATCTTGCATTAAGGAAAAATCTGAAATTAACTATATTTGAGCAACAAGCATTCCGCCATTGCATAAAAACTTAGGGTCATTCAGTTCGAGTTCGTGCAATGGGGATCACACTAGGCCCTTGTTACCTATGAACATGGATTCGAGAGTGAATGGAAAATAAAATAAAGAAAAACACAATGGATATTTTTTTACGTGGCTCCACGTAGGATCAATGTGAAGTCGTATTAGTCAATCCATTGTGCCACTATTTTGCTGATTTTTACAATTTACAAGAATTAGTGGGTTTTTAGCGCTTCAAATTATGCCTCAAAATATGTGCCCAAATTTGAAACTTCAAATTTATCTATTTGTGGTCTTCAAATTAAGAAATGGACCTCACCAACACATCTGAAATGCAAAAAAATGGTGTGGTACCGAGTTTCAAGTAAATCGAAGCAAACGAATTAAAGAAATAAATATAGATATAATTATTGTCTTAACCAAACCAAACTGGTTTGTTTGGGCTAAAAATAACTATAAGGCTTAACCATTGGTGTGCACAACAATTGGGAAGGGCTAGCTAGGTCTCGAACTCAATTAGTGGTTGAGGTGTAATAACCTTTATTTTTATTTATATTTACATAGATTTTTGCACTATAGACGTATTTATTTATTGAGACAATTATAAATTTTTGCTTAGTAATTTTAATCGGGTAAAAATTTTCTTTATACTGGGAACATTGTATAATATGTGGTACATTAAATTATATTGAGAATTCAATTGGTGAAAACACTTAAATTGGCCATGCAGGTTGGTTAAGTGGAGTCAATGTTGAAAGAAGGGCTAGCTAAATAGCGGGAAAGAGGTTTAGGTTGAAACCTTGGCTAAACGGCTAGCCTGGATTTGAATTTGGAGCTTGTCTAGTTAACTTAGGATGATTAAGGGCTAATTAGGGATTTTAGGCAGCTGGAGGGGTAATTAAAGAAGGAAGAATTGTAGGGAGAGTATATAAGGACATGAAGAGGGTTGAGGCACAACTTTTTTGTGTTTCACCCTAAGGTGACACCCCTCTCTCTTCTCCCACTCCCTCTCTCTTCTTCTCTCGTCTGATTTCTCTCCTCTGAGATCGTTGGTGGGAGTGTTTAAGGAAAGGTTTGCTCAAAGATCAAGTTGGTAATTCAACTAAAACAAGTTTAATCTATTAGATTCATGCATAATTATCATTGTTCATTTTTTTAATGATTGTTCATGATTATTTTGCATCTATTCATGAATAAGAAGTAATTATCTCTGTAAATAATGCATCCACACCATGTTTAGCAAGATCATGAATTCCATTAGACTGTAGACAATTTAGGGTTAAACAACATAGAATCAATGTTTGATTGATATGTTGTGTTAGCTCCATGAAGGTTGATCTTAAAAGATAAAAATAGGATGACATGAACAAAGATCTTATATTTTTTTATCAAAATTGTTCTAAACTCTCAATAATAATATAAATAGTATGTATATAAAATTTCATTCAGTTCAAGGTTGATTTGATATGTTTTTATAAAAAACATCATTGAAATAGGAGAGGTTTTACCTTTGCTGAGAGTGTTAATGGCAAGTTGAGATCTAGACCTTCAAATTAAAAATTCATATAGAAGAATATTAAATATTGTGTTAGGAGGCTAGAGTTAAAATTTCATGAATTTTAGACGACATTTAGGCCTCGAACCAATGTTGAAAAATTGGGTTGCAATGAGTAGAATGTTTAAACACCCTAAACCAACATCCAGAAACCCTACATGCTGCAAAATTGATTTCCGTGGCTGAATAGAGAATGTCCATACTCTCTAAAATAGAGCATCCAGGCATTCTACCTTCGGCAACATGTTCATATTTTTTATTGCTAATTGATAATTAAAGACTTTAATTGATATTGTTTAATGTTATTAATGATATGATTGTGCATTTATGTGTGATTGATGAATAAATTATCATAGTTGGATGATAGATGAATATTCATGCATGTCACGCATACACATGTATGTAGACTAATTGGGGTAGTGACATGTAGTACTTGCATCATTACTCAGCCTAGGAGGGTGTGTTGCTGAGATATCTTGGAGCTTGGAAAGATGACAACTCAAGTCTGTTTAGACACTATTTGAGAAGTTTTAGGATTCCTTTGATGTTTTTGTATGCCGAACTAATTAACCCAATCGTGATTTAACGTTAAGGCATGTGGAATAAACTTAGTACACTTAAGTACTATAGATGTTGAAATGGAAACTAAAACATGTTTGTTTATTTGTTTTAAAAAATTGTTAAGTCCCAATGGCATGGCCCAGGCTTTAACTTTAAATAAATTGGGATTGGTTAAACTGACGGGTCATAATGATAAAACTTCGGGTGTGACACCCTGAATCCAACTCGCTCGTAAACCAAACCGGACCGTCATGGGTCCCAAGTGGATCTACTCTCGGTGTCTCAAGATGGAAGACACTAATCGCTATGCATGAATGAATGCACGGAATCCTAACATGCCACTACATGGATGACATAACAACCAATTCATACAAAAACTAATGGCAACCGAAATAAAACGGACAAAGCCTCCCCTAAAAGTGCAATTAGGGGCCACCCTGTCAAATCATCCTGTGTAAATATATACATCAATATACGTTCATTACATCATATTTTTCACACATATATTTAATTTGGTCACATCAAAATATCCTATGTTTCTGGGTCTCAACCCACATGCTCATTTGTTCATCTTCACCTTTATCATGCAATATTTACACTAACATATATATTTCAGATCTTGTTATCATTATGCATTTCTATATACCAAAATCTTCATCATAAGTCTTTTATTTTTTTCATAATAACATAACAAAATAGTTAAAACAGTCAAAACAAATGTTCGGTTGATGTGCGTGCGTGCGTGTACGCAAGGTTGGCCACTGCTCCTCTGTCCAAGCCGGCATATCTAGTATTTAATCTTTACCTACATATATGTAAAGAAAAGTGTTAGCAACAAATATTAATGGTCCAAAAATATAACTACATAACAAACTGGCAAATGAGACCAAACTCTCATTTTGAAGAAAACTTTCATATACTTCTTGTGAACACTCCTAAGGGCATCTACTGAGGAGCCACTGGGCTACAGACAAGATAGCATCCCGAACTGGCTAACCTAATACCTCTCTCGGCATTTTTTTATTTTCCTGGTCCCTTGGGACTACCAGTATATCCTAAGCCCTCTCCTTTCCTCCATAATTCTCCTGGCTTTGAGCACGAAAGCTGAGTACTCTCAGGCAGTCGCCTTTAGCACCCTTTGAACCACAAGTCTAGACATGCGCTGTACTAAATAGTACACGTAATCCTCCGCATTTCTCTGGGTGTGAGGAACTCAAAACGGGAGTTGTCAGGATCCCTCGGGATTGGAACAACCCATTCACTAATTCAGAGCCTGCTCTGACTAGCGCGGGCACCCGCTCGTGGTAGGTGCAAGTCGATTTTCCCTTTTCTCGTCTCACTGAAAACTTGAGAAAATTATATATAGGTCTGGGAAGGGATTTATATAATATGCCCAAAGGCGAATGCGGTGGATCATTTTTTCGAAATCAAACTCGAGGGATCTCATTCTCGAGGGTTATTAATCTGAAAAATCGATTGATTAGATGACCCAGGTTAAGTGGGATCTGATAAAATGCCACTTAACCTGTCCTACAAATAATAAAATAAACATACAATAGAATAACGTGTAAAACAGGGATGAGTACTAAACGGACCTGGCAGAAGCTCCAATCGTCGTTGAGCGCCTACGCGCCAAGCTCCTACTCCGTACATATACCGTCAAATCTAGAAGCTAACGCCCACTAACTGAATGATGCATCAAATTCATCATGAACATTGCACTTACAATGCAATCATCATCTATCGAGAATCAACAATCATTAGTGTAGGAATACTTCTGACTCATCCTATTCATACCAATTTTATTATGTTTTCCTAAGTTACATTGCAATCAATTAGCATGCTCATATTTAATTTACCTAATTAGATCACTAGCATTCGTTCACTATCAATCAAATCATGCAAATCATCACTTCATTCACAATCAAATATATATCACGACAATTAATTAATCCTAGCATGTTGTGCTAATAATCATTAATTTAAATAATTAAATATGAGGTAATTATACCTCTCATCATTGGCAATTGACAACAACTAGGGTTTCATCGTGTGTCTCGAAGATCGAATTCGGCACTCGGCGATGCCCGAAGTTTGATCGGGTTCGACTGAATGAGTTCGGCAGAAGGTCTAGCGAATTCCGGCAAATCCAATTTTTTAGTAGGGTTCTGGCAATTTTTCGGCAGGTTTCTGTGGTTTTTTGGCAGCTTTCCAACTGTAGTCACCAGCGGCATCTACTAGTGGGATAGCGGTGGCATGGGGTACTGTTGGCACCGGCTCGACGAGCTCGACGCTTTTACGTTGTTGACACGGTCAGCAAAGGTGGTGGCTTGCCTAAAAAGGGCAAAATAGGGGCGGTTGGTGGTGGGTGACGAGATCCAGCCGAGATGGGAGGCCATGGGCTCTGCTCCAGTCGGGGAAGGTCATGGGAGGGTCGATGACGTCAAGGCGGCAACCGGATGCTAGCAGTGACGGTCACCGGCTGCAGAATTGGCGGCGGGAGCACTGTGCTAGGGTGCGGCGATCCGGTGTTGTGGAGGCTTGATGGTGGCCGGGGGTGCTTAGGGTGTCACGGCAACGGTGTGACGATGCTTGGCGGTGTCGATCAGTGGTGGTGCGAAGGCTGGAGGCAGCATTGGTGGCATCCATTGGGGCGGCATCGAGGGTTTGGGGTGAAGAAAGTGTCAGGAGGGAGAAGAAATAGTTCGGTGGCAATATCGTAAGTAAAACTTGACTCGAGTTTGACTCAAGTAAAAAAAAGTAACTTGTAATAAATCCTAAAAAAATCCATAAATAGGGGAAAGTCCTATAAAATATAATACACACCACAACATCACAATGACATGCTCTATAACTATTAACCCACCCAAATTGCCCTATCATGCGTCCTAATCAGTTATTCGGCTTAAAAATAATTGTGTGGTCTAATACTAAAATAATAAAAATTTGGGTGTACTCTCATACATTCTGATAATTCAATATGCTATTGTCTTACTGACGCTATCATCATATAGTTGGGTACACATGACCCTCATGGTTCATAACAGACAACCATCCTCGATTCAATATGCATGTTTTAAAATTGACTCGACTAAAAATAACGATTGAACCAACCGGTTCAAACTATAAAACCCTGACTTGTGTCACAGGTTTTACATCGGGCATCTATCCTAAGCCAATGTCGGAGTTGGGAGACTAATGTACACATAACGCTTATAATCATAATGTAGGGAGGTAGATTGTGGGTGGTGTGATCAGCTGGTTGCACATATCTTAAGAATTTTAATACAAACTCGAACAATTTGAAATATTCCTAATTTTCATTGATTAATTTTAAACTTTAATTAAAGATTAGTTAATGATGAAATACTCTTAAAGAACCTAGTGAAAGCTACTAAAATACTTAATGGCTAAGTAAACAATTGGATAATTCTATAAAGCACATAGGTGATGTAATTAATTTAGACCAATTCTATTGGTCGGCGTGTAGATGAAATCCTATTGGATAAGATTGGAGGTGGAGATGGAAAAGACTAAAATAGCACCTCTCAAAACTTCTAAAAGGAAAATTCTAGAAGATTTAATGGTGAAGTAAACATTAATACTATTTTAAGATAACTTCCAAGTGAAGTAATCTACCTAGATAGTTTTAATTGGTTAAAATGAGCGGCAAAATCTAATTAGTTAAGAAGGGAGGCAAATTTGATTGGTCAATAAAGACAGCGAAGTCTGGCCAATTATAAGAAAATGTAAAATTATTAAAATGTCCTTTTTAGAAATTTCTTATAACTTAAAGTTGAAGCAACTGATAGACTAGGGATAAAAGAAAGCCCAACTAGAAGTTCTAGGGAGGAAGGATAAGAGGTAAGAACTTTCATCTCTAACTATGTTTCAATATTCTCATGATGTGAATGATTCTTCTTCAAGGTTTTCTATTTTTATGGTTCAATAAGGAATAGTGCTAGAGCATAAAGTTTTGAGCAAAGGCCTAGAAGTGAACAGAGCTATGATAGAAATTGTTGAGAAGTTGCCACCACCTACCAAAGTGAAGGGTGTTAGAAATTTTCTCGGCCATGTAGGATTTTATATGAGATTTATCAAGGATTTTTCAAAAATTGTAAAATCTTGGTGCAATCTATTAGAAAAGAATGCAACATTCAAGTTTGATGAGACATGTTTACAATCTTTTGAAAAGTTGAAAGCAAAGTTAACATTTGCTTTTATCGAGCTACTCTTGATTGGTCAATTTTTTTGAGTTGATGTGTGATGCAAGTGACTATGCTAATGGTGTTGTCTTGGGCCAACACTTAAAAAGGTCTTTCACATTATTTACTTTGCAAATAAGACTCTTACTGAGAATTAGATACATTACACCGTCACTGAAAAATAATTACTGGTTATGGTGTATGCTTTTGATAAGTTTAGAACTTATTTGTTTGGTGTCAAGGTCATTGTCCATACTGATTACTCAACATTGAAGTACTTGCTTGAAAAGAAAAATGCTAAGCCAAGGCTAATTCGTTGGATCTTGTTATTACAAGAATTTTTGTTATTACAAGAATTTAACATGGAAATTTGAGATAAAAAAGAATCGAAAAATGTGATGGCTACCCATTTGTCCAGACTAGAAATTAAGGAAAAAGTGGATGAACCCGTACCAATTCAAGACAATTTTTGAGATGAACAACTATTCCAAGCAAGTACATCAACCTTATCATGGTTTGTTGAATATGTTAATTTCCTAGTTGGTCAAGTGATTCCATCAAATTTTTCATGTCAACAAAAGATGAAATATTTACATGATGTCACCTACCATTATTGGGATAAGCCTTATCTTTTCAAAAAGTGCAACGATCAGATCATTAGGAGGTGTGCTCCAAAAGAAGAGATACAAGACATTGTATATCATTGACATACTTAAGATTATGTCGAACATTTTGGTGGACAAAGGTCAGTACTGAAGGTGTTACCATTAGGATTCTACTAGCCAACATTATTTAAGGATGCTCATACATTTGTTATTCATTACGATAGATGTCAAAGATGTGGTAATATTTCTAGCGACATGAGATGCTTTTACATGGAATTCTGGTAGTAGAACTTTTTGATATCTGAGGAATAGTTTTCATGGGAGCATTTATACCTTCTAATCAAAATCGGTATATTTTGGTAGTAGTAGATTATGTTTCCAAACGGGTGGAAGTAGCTACTTTTCCAACCAATAATGCTAAAGTGGTGTTCAAGTTTTTAAGAAAGAACATCTCTACAAGGTTTGGAACACTAAGAGCAATAATCAATGATGAAGGTTTACACTTTTACAATCAATCTTTTGAATCTCTTCTTGCAAAGTATGGAGTAAAGCACATACTTGCTACTTCTTACCAACATCAAACAAGTGGACAAGCTAAAATTTCAAATAGGGAAATCAATATAATATTGGAAAAGGTAATAAGTACTACAAGGAAGGATTGGCCCATCTATTTGGATGATGCATTATGGGCTTATATAACAACATGCAAGATGCTAATTGGGATATCCCCAACCCGTCTTGTCTTTGGTAAAGCAACATCTCCCTATAGAGTTAGAGCATAAAGCTTAGGGGGTCATTCAAAAGTTGAACATTGATATGAAAGCATGTAGAGAGAAGTGCATGATGCAACTCAACCAATTAAATGAACTTAGATTGGATGCTTACACAAATACCAAGCTATACAAAGAATGTACCAAGTTGTAGCATGATAAACAGATTCTTACAATAACTTTGAGTCAAAGCAACAAGTTTTACTCTACGACTTTAGACTATGACTGTTTCCAAGAAAGTTAAAGTCTAAATGGTCTGTTCACTGTGTATCAAGTATTCCCACATGGTGCAATTGAAATTAGAGATCAGAAATCAAGAATACAATTTGAAGTTAATGATCAGAGGCTCAAATCATATTTTGGAGGAGATGTGATTCATTCCATCTCTTCCATTACATTATCACATAATTAGCTTCTTGAGAGTCAAACTAATGACTCTAAATTACCTTTCATGGGAGGCAAACCATGGGATGTTGTTTATATATATATATATATATACACACACACACACGACCCGATAGACAAGCTACACAAGGATATTCTAAAAATTAAGCCGCTTATACTGATCAAAAACATAGTACAAGAGGTAAAACTTAAAAGGAGAAATTAAAATATTAGAGTACTAAAGAGGGCATATCAAATTGAAATAAAAACTAAATAGATGTACAAATTTATAATAATAATGAGATGTATAATCATAAGAAAGAAATATTAAAAGATTATATTGCATTGGAAGACTTTATTAAAGGTTAAAGTATCCTCCTCATGTAATATTACTGACGGGCTCTTAGTTAACTGATTGAAAAGTAAAAAGTTCTCAAAGTAGTAAAATTTGAGGGGTCTCAATAATTTGATTGATTAAAAGAAAATAAATTTCCTCCTTGAGTAATTTGACTGAGGGGATTAGTATTCCATCTTCGGTAATATAATTGAAGGAACATACGCTTCAAACTCTAAACTTTATTGAACGAAAAAGATTTTGCAATCTTATACTATTATCATACCTTTGATAAACTAGCTTTGTACAAGTTGTACACTCGTCTACACACACTTACGCACTTCTATAATATTCACAATATTTCACACTTATTTCACAATACTTCACATGAGCTTTACACTCACACTAATAATCTTTACACTCATACTCATAAGCTTCACAAACTATGAGAGATAGAACTTTGATGAAAAACTTGTTTTCCGAAGTGAGCTAAAGAGGATATTTATAAACATTTAGAGGAGGGCCGGATAAATAGGTAATGTGTAAAACCCCATTTTTGGGTTAGGGTTTTACCCTTTTTAGTTTTGTCCAGTTTGGGCAATTTCAAGTTGATTCAAGTGAGCTCCAGCCAGAATAATATTAAGAATATAACTATGAGGCTCAGATGGCTGTATGAGCATGTTATAGTGGCTGAGTATGCCCGACATGCAGATGATAAGAGTATGAGTTATCTTTGTATACAGAGTTGTTTGTATGTGTTAGCCAGGATTGTAGGTCTAGATCTAGGCCGTTGCAGTGTTTAGTATTCGTTTGGGATTTTCTAAGTATTTTATTTACATGCAGCATAAGAATTTCGGATCACTGGATATTGCCTTTGTGGGCCTAGCTTGATCTAGTTTAGGGTTCGAGGCCCATTTAGCCTTTTTGCTCAATTCCTACCTATAGAGTCACTTTTAGGACTCGAGTTAATTTTGATTTTAGACGGTCTCGATATGAGCTTTCTATCCATATATATATTGCACATACCCATAGGTGGACCCCACTAGGGTACGAGTTTGTTAGATGTCTAGATCATGCCATGTGGCATGATCTGAGTCATCCACTCAGTGTTAAATTCACTCACCCAGCTGTTTTTACTCCCATTTTAAAAGTTACACCCCTACGCTGCCACCACTTCAGCTCGCCATGGGACCATCTCACTACCGGCTACCAGTCCATACCCAACATTGCCACTGGAGCCGCAGCAATAGCCGCTGGTGACGGTGTTTTCAGACTCGTTTTCCGCCACTGTCGCCACCCTTTCGGGCCATTTTCTGGCATCGGCAAGTGTCCTTCAAGGAAGCCGACCATCCCGACGGCTTCTGCTCCTCAAGATCCATATTTTGAGGCCACCCACAACCAAGACCATGGCCAAGATTTCTGCCGTCAGCGTTGCCGCACCCGGTGGCGATCCGTTCCCTTTCCAGTCGTTTTCTGGCCGACCAGCGGCCTGACTCCTCTGATCGCCACCACCATGACGTTCCCCATTCTCCCTCTTTTGAATGCGACCAACGGCGACCCTAGTCGCGCCGCCCTCGACCTTTTCTGGCAACGGACACTGCCGCACCTCCGCCTGATCTATTTACCCGCATCGAGTTCTCTTGCCTGCGTTCGCGTCTGCATCTGCCTGCCCGATCTTGTTCCCTAGCTCGTCAGCCCAGTCAATCCAACCTAGCTTCCTGTTAACCCAGACTGGGTTGGTTCATTACAGTTGAGTCTGGTTCAGCTTGGTTTGCTCTGTTCCAGCCTGTTTTCATCCGTTCTTGCACTGTTTTCAGTAATTCGAGTACTTCTATATTAGTTTAGATGCATATTCATATTGTTTAGCATGATTGGATGTTATGATGATTTTTCTTTATTTATTGTTTTATTTAATTAATTAATTATTCATTATTATTTATTTATTTGTATTTATATGTTTATCATATATGATGAATGTTTACATGATTATTTGTTATTATTAATATTATATTTATTTATTAATATTAGTCTTATTATGTTTATTAAATTGTAAATTTATTTATTTATTTCTTTATATATTTATTTATCTATTTGTATGTTCGTATGTATGTTATTATTTATTTGTATTTAATTATGCATTCTTATATTGTATAACTATGATATTATTATTATTAATATTAATGAATATTAACTATTTATTTATTTATTGAATTATTATTTAATTATTTAATTATTTAATTATTTATGTGTTTACTAACACGTGTATATATGATATTTACTCGTGTTTGCCTATATATTTATATAGTGTAATTATATTATTATTTTATGATTATGGTATTATTTATGTTCATGTATTTATTATTTACGTAATTATCTATGTGCATATTTATTTGTTTATTCATTATTATTATGTCTTGATTTGCATGCCAGATGTTTAGTCATTATTTTCTTTATTAGGATGTATTGATGATATGAGCACACACCACGAGCATACATCATATAGAGATGTTAGTATTATACTTAGTAGTGGGTTTTGATGTAGGTTTCGGAGTCCGAGCTTGCTATAGATGTGCTGATACACTTGGAGTTTGGACCACAGGTCCGTAGGACTCTCTCTCTGTACTTGACTCCTTGCGTGTCGAGTTTTATCGTGTTTTATACATAGGGTGTCGGCGGTGTTTTATCGGATCCCTCCGATGTCGGGCCATTTAGCCGTGCTTTTTACACATGTTTAATAAAACTACAAGGATGTGATCCCTTGTTGGTTTTCGAACTGAAGCTCCAGAAATATATAATACAAGCCTCTTTCCTAAGTCTATTATATGAGTATGTGCATTTTCACGGATTTCATGAATAAGAGAGTGAGCGGTATGGGGATATGTATGAATCGCACTAGTACCCTTCAAACCATGAGGTAGTGTGATGTATGATGGTACTGCGTAATGCAACGCATTTTTTGAATATGTAGCACTAACTTAATTGTTCCTTTTGCCACTCGAGTACCATGGTAGGTGATATGGAAGGTGTGAGGGCGTAAGCGTTATATGTATAAATATGATTATGAGACACGCATGCGAGCCAGCACTTGCTTAAGTATGTTTGCTTACCACCCTGTGTGAGGCAATCTTGAAGTTTCATAAGTTTTTGTGGGTAATGGAATACCCATATGCCAGTTTGTATTAGCTATTTTTCGGACCAGTAACATTCCCTATTGACGATTTTCATATAATATATATAGGTATTGCAAATCCTGAGTCGACTTTGGTGGAAAGACAGAGAAACGCTGCACACACTTGAGCTCAACGCATTTATTTCTTTTCTTGCTTTTACTTATATTTGATGTGTTTTAATGCTTATTTAATAATGTCTTCCATTCTCATAACACCAAGAAGCATGTTTCGATCTATTTTATCGATCGAGTCGTACCTAGCGACAACTTTAAATATGACTCGACTCGATCGTAATATTTTTGATTCGGTTCTTAGGTGAACTAAATTCAGGGTGTTACATAATGGGTGATTGAAATACCTGATGACCTAAGTAGTGATGTCAACAAGGGTTGACACAAACCGTGACATCAATAGGGGTTGACACAATCAACAATGTCAGCGAGATTGACTCAAGCAGTGATGTTTATAAATGTTGATGCAAGCAGTGACATCAGCAGGGGTTGGGTAAGAGTCATGGTAAATGACATGGCAAGTGATGTGACAGTAGGCCTTTATGGGCATATTTTTGAATTATGGTGATTATTTCTGCAGTAGAAACAACACAAGTAACTTGATAGTGATTCTAGTGGTTGACTATGCCCACGGGTATCCAATGATGGAGTGGATATAATTGTAAGTACTTTGTCAATATCTTGAGGAATCCTATTTATAGGAGAAGAAGAAGAGAACAATTGTTGTTGTGCCTTTTGTAATATTTCTAGTTTTTTCACATGTGGTTCCTTTTCTTTGACTTGGAGAACTTGCAAAAAGAAAGTTGGGGACATATATATCATTGGTAGGGATGATGTTGATACAGTGATTGACTTTTAGAAGCCGACTCTTTATGGGTTGTTAATGAGATTGACTTGTAAGACTTTGATGGAATATGAGTGTGTAATTCAATGGGTAGGAGGCTAAGATTGATATGAGAATTGAACTTATCCCACCATCTAATATAGATTTGTGGTGCAAGAATGAGAAAACCATTTTGGACTCCAATGGTATATTGCCAAGAAAGTATCCTGGGATTTGAAAGAATGCAAGGAAATGAAAAAGATATCTTTATACATTTTAGAGCCTAGGAAATTTTTGTTAAATATCTCATATTTTTTATTAATAAAGTGGGGGAGGAAATTTATTTCTGGACCAAAATCTTGTAGCCACTAGACGAACCAGGATGGGAATTTATTAAATTAGACAAATGAAGATGCATAAACCAGGAATGTTTATTGAAATTATTTTGATATAAGAATGCTTTTGACCTGCCAATTATATAGTCCTAGTAGTCTTATTCAAAAGGGATACCTTGGGATGATATTGAGTTCATGATTTGTCTTATAACATTGTAATTTCCATATTCATCTAATGAAATCACCTTTGTAATTAGTCTTTTGAATATACAATGCATGATTCATAATTCTCAAGATTATATGGAATTTGATGGTGACTATGATCATCTCCACAAAAATAATGAGAAAAACACAGGATGTAGTGTTGTAGAGGATGAGTTCATAATAATATCTAGTTTTTCTTGAAGTTATTGGAAAATGAGAAAAGGGAGATATCACAAAGCACATGAAACTGGGTTTTCCCTTTGCACGTTTTCTAGATTTCCATCAAGAGAACACATGCCAAGTAAAAATGGTGTTTCAAGATAAGGGCTAATTTGTTTATAGTAGTCATTAGGGATAGAAAAATAACTCATTTGACCTTTTGGTAGAAGAAAGGTCATATTTAGAAGGCTCATGTATCGAAGCAGGCTATGGTTTATAGTATTTCTTACCATTATCATATATCTGAATTGGGATATTTTTGTAAATAGGAGACTTGTCTTGGTTCATAGTCTGTACCCCCTTCAAAAATTCACAAGTTAAGAAATCTGGAAGAGAGTCTCCTTTGATATATTCAATATCAAAATGAAAAATAACTAATTTTTTAACATCCTCTTCTAAAATATCTTTTGGAGGCTTACAATCAATGTGTAGAAGAAATTTTGGTTCAGAACCTCATCTTGAAACTTTAAAATGCAATTGAGGATACTTAGCATTTCTTTCTTAATTGTAGAATGTTTTTATTGAGTAGGTTTCCATAAACTTGAATAATATCTAATTATTATATCTTTATTATTTATATTCTATTTTCATATACCTCCATATCCTGTTTCAAATGCATTTGTTTCAACAATTAATAATGTATTAGGATAAGCAAGGAATATATTTTATTGTTTGCTTTACATTCACCAGCCCAAGGTGAAAGATATTTCTTTAACCTTCTCCATAACAATTTACAACCTGTGAACAAAGTCTATATCATTCAAATACATAATTCAGACCCCCTAGAAATCTTTGTAATTCATATAACTCCATATCCTAATTCAAATGCATTTGTTTCAACAATTAATAATGTATTAGGATAAGCAAGGAATATATTTTATTGTTTGCTTTACATTCATCAGCCCAAGGTGAAAGATATTTCTTTAACCTTCTCCATAACAATTTACAATCTGTGAACAAAGTCTATAACATTGAAATACATAATTCAGACCCCCTAGAAATCTCTGTAATTCATATACCTCCATATCCTAATTCAAATGCATTTGTTTCAACAATTAATAATGTATTAGGATAAGCAAGGAATATATTTTATTGTTTGCTTTACATTCATCAGCCCAAGGTGAACGATTTTTCTTTAACCTTCTCCATAACAATTTACAATCTGTGAACAAAGTCTATAACATTCAAATACATAATTTAGACACCCTAGAAATCTTTGTAATTCATATACCTCCATATCCTAATTCAGATGCATTTGTTTCAACAATTAATAATGTATTAGGATAAGCAAGGAATATATTTTATTGTTTGCTTTACATTCATGAGCCCAAGGTGAAAGATTTTTCTTTAACCTTCTCCATAACAATTTACAGTGAGCAAAGTCTATAACATTCAAATACATAATTCAGACCCCCTAGAAATCTCTGTAATTGTGTTTTATCCTTTAATTCATTATAGAATTTATTAGAAAATTTGATAATTCTTTTGATTGGGCGAATATATCCTATTTCAATATCATATCTTAAATATCTTATTTTTGTTCAAACTAAATTCATTTTCTTTTTTGATAGAATGATACCATTAATTTTTGTAATCTTATGAAATTGTGCATGATGTTTAAAAGGTTGTTCAATAGTATTGCTATAAATTAACACTCATCAATGTAAATAATTATGAAGTGGATATAAGGATTGAAAATATTATTCGTAATTTTTTAAAATTTAGAAGGGGCATTTTTAAACCAAAATGGATAACAATCTATTCAGATTGTCCAAATGGGTTGTTAAAGATTGTTTTGAGCAGATATTTTTTATTTGCAATAAGATATCTTATCCATTGAAGAACTTTATTCAATAGTTCATAATTTATAACTAGTCTAGGGGCTCCTTTAATTTTTGATGCTTTGCATATATAGAATACTAAACATAACCAAGGAGACATAATGGGTCTTAATTTACTTTTAATTTAATAAGTCATGTATTTCAATTTGGCATTAGATTACTATTTCTTTACTCATTTGAATAGGCTTAGCTTTCCTAGAAATTTGACTTTCATAGAAAGTTTTCTCACAAGAAGAGAGACTTCATGCCTTTTCCTTTCTCACAAGGCAGAAAGAAGGGAGTTCATTGCATAATTCTTCTTCAAATAATTTTTAAATGATTTAATCATTTTGGTGTTTCAAAATTTTTCTTAATATTAAGGATTTGTACTTGTTCTCTAAGGAAATTAATATAGGCACTTTTCATAAGAGACTTAAGTGAGGAAATTAATAATTTTCTTTTAGGGAATTCTAATTTAAACGATATATTTTTTCTTCTACGATTTGCATGGATTCCTTTATCATCTATTGTGAAAGGGTTCAATTAAGGCTATAAAGGGTTTTCATAAAATGACTTTTGTACTATGATAAATGCCATACGAATATGTACTTCTTCAAGTCATACTACAACATTAGATAACTTATATTTTACCTTCAATTTTTGATCATTTGCAATAGATAGAGCATGAGTAGTCTCTTTAATTGTACCAATTCAGTTTTGAGTTAATTAATTTCTGCTCTTAAATCTTGTATTGCCAAAGGTTTTTCTTGTTTCATTCTACTTAATACTTTTGTCATAGTATATGCAAGATTTACTATGACTTCATGATAACTCTCGAATAGAATTATTATTTAATTACTATTCATGCACAATTTTGATGCCCTTGCATCCTTTTCTCTACTGATTATGCTAAGAAATAAGAATTTCCAAGATACGATAAAATAAGAATTATTAGTTTGTTTAGTATAATTTTGAGTTATTATTGTCTTTTGTAGAAAAATGTGAAATCTGAATCATGAACAAATTGGTGAATCCTAGTTGTGTACACCCCAGTATGAAGGAGCAAAAAACTTACAAGTGGATGATAACAACATTTACACCAATCTTGCAAATTCTATTTTATTCTGCTATTATTATAATGTTTCCTGCAAAGACATGATGTAGCCAAACATACATGCAAGTGAGAGTCAACTCTACACACACATTAATCCTATGACAGATCTATAACACCCAAAATCTGGCTCACTCATGTACTAAACCGAAATATTACATGTCACCCGATTAAGTTGGCTAACCCAAATCTAACCCCAATTTGCTTATTTTTGGTGTCTTAAGATGAAAGATAATCATTATGATGTATGAATGAAATGCTCAAAATCTAATATGATACTACATGAATACCATATTAACCAACTCACACTAAAAAACAATCACGATAAAAATCAATACAATTTTTAAAATAAAACAGACAGAGTGCTTGCTAAAAATGCAATAAGGGCCACCCTGTAAGATCATAGACAATATAAATATTTAACAAAATATTCACACAATACTTTCATTCAATTGTATAATTCATTTCTGTGTTGAGTCCTGACTCGACTGCTAATTTACCTTCATCTTACCTAGCTAAACAGGGTCTTGACCCATCTATTGATCATATTCATCATTTAAACATATTTACTAAATGGAATTCACATCATGTCATTAATATCAATTCTATTAACAATACATATAGCATGCCATCACATCAATTTCACCATCACAATATCATAACCAAAAATACTAAACATTTTATTGTTTGACATGTGTGCATGAGACATCTCTGCTCACATCTATATCCTGATCATCACCTACATATATAATAAAAACATGTTAGTAATGAGTGTTACTAATCTAAAATACAAGCATACTAAAGTGGTCATAAGAGCTAACTCTCATGTGAAAAAACATTTTTATATCTTCTGCTGAACTCTCTCAAGGGCCTCTAATGAGGAGCCACCAGGCTACAGACCAGATAGCATCCTGAATTGACTAGTCTCCTGATGCCTCTCTTGGCATTTTCTCATTTTCTGATCCCTCAATACTACCAGTATATCCTAAGCCTATCTCCACCCTCTCAGCATGAAGGTCGAGTACTCCTAGGTAGTCATCTTTAGTACCCTTTTTAACCACATGTCTAGATGTGCCCTATACTAAACAGTGCTTGTAAACCTCCCTATTTTTCGGGTGTAAGGAACTCAAAATGAGGAGTTGTCAGGATCCCACGAGAATGAAGCAACCCTCTTACTAATCTAGAGCATGTCGTGACTGGCATGTGCACTCGTACATGGTACGTACGAGTTGGTTTCACAATCTCTCGCCTCACTACAAACTCAATAAAATTATATATTTAGTCTTGGGAAGGGATTTATATAACAGGCCCGAAGGCAACTTGAGGTGGATTTTGTTTTCAAAATCAGACTCCAAGGATCTCATCCTCGAGGGTTATTAATCTAGAAAATGATTGGCTAAATGACTAGAGTTAAGTAGGACCCAATTAAACACAACTTAACCCATCCTGCAATAAGTAAAATAAATCACAATATAATAGAATAAAAATCTAGAGACAAGTCCTAAACGGACCTGGTAGAAGCATCAAGCGAGGTCACATGCCTAGGCAATGAGCTCCTACTCTGTACCTACACATCAAAACTACATACTCATGCTCAACATGATGCATGAATGCTATAACTGAATGTATCTAATCATGCTCATGTCATATGAGACATACAATGCTAATCACATCACACTTTCTAATTAAAGACATCTAACATTATTAAAACACAATCCTAGCATCCCACACATCAATTCACACGCATTTAACATTACTCTCATCCATATCATAATCATGGCAACAATATGTAGATCAACATCCCCTCTAAATTAATTCATTAATAGTCAAACCATACTAATTAAGTTCAGGTGTCACATTTATTCACATTCAAAACATATAATCGAGTTTATCAAGTCATATTTACCTTGTCATAATTAGATAAGTTGTAAAACCCGGGTCTAAAGTTTAAAAAAATATATAAATAGATATATTTATTAGAGATAGGATGTATGAGGATAGTTAGTTGAGATAATCATGTGTATATCTTGGATATGGATAGGGGAGATCTTTTAGGGATTAGATTTTTTGTAGATTATGAGAGATTTTATCATTGTGATGGTTATCTGAAATCACCCCTCAATCATTAAATGGAGACGATTGTGGGAAGGGGTTTAGACACTAGATAGGCCATTGTCGGCGTCGTTTCTCTCCCCACCTGCTTCTTTTCCTCCTCTTCGGTACTCTCTTCATTTTCTTCTTCTTCCTCCATACTTCTTTATTTATTTCCTCTTTGTTTGTTTCTTCATCATGTTCCATATTACCTTGTTGGTTGTTTTTGGTCTTGTTCTTTTTGAATTTTAATTATTAGTAAGAGATCATTGTTTTTTAAAGATTTCATGTTTTCTTTTAATTGTTCTACATTTTGAGTATAAACTCTTTATCTACATAGTGTTATTAATTATTTTCGTATGGTTTTATCAATTTGGCGTTAATTGATGATTCGTGGTGTATGTAAATTAATATTGGTATTATATTGAATATTGACTATAGTCATTCCATTTCATTTATTATATTTATATTTGATAAATTGGTAACATCTAACTATAATGTAATTAATTATTACTTGCCATCATTTTGGTTTGTTAACTTGATGAATCAACAAACTAATTTGTATGTTTTGGTTTGTATTTTTTTGTGGGTCAATAGTACATAAGTTACGTGCATGCACAATTAACTAAGTTGATAATGCCATTGTAGTATTTGTTACATCTTTTGGATTTAATTGATCTAGGTTTGGTATTAGCCAGTTAATATTTCTCATCTTGATTTTAAGCTATGAAGATCAGTATTAACGTTAAAAATTAAGACAAGAGGTTTAATTTGAAAATAATATAATAATTGATTAAATATAATGTCTAAAAAAAATGTCTAGTTTAAATTAATTGTTGGATATTAGTTGCTCCATTATATTATATTTATAGTGCAACCATTATATGGGTATCAAACTTTTAAAATGTTATTTAATAAATAAGGCATTAGTTTTGTATCGCTATTATATATGATTAATTATTAATTTATGGGCTAATAAATATTGACGTCCTTACAAGTCCAAGTAGTTGTTGGCATGTTCGATTTTTCCTAATAATAATTAATGATTTGGTGTGACCATATAAATTAGCTTGTGCCAATTAATTAAATATTAAATTATCATGGTTCACTTATAAGTAATTAACCAAATGATTAACTAATTATTGTGATATATATTTTATTGTTGGTTTTTATGTACTTAGTTAAGTGCTGCATATCATATCATTTTATGCATTAGACTAAGGAAGTATACGTGTTAACGTATAAACTATTTGTGACTCCCAGATTAGGATTTCTCATTTCGATTATGGTACCTTCATCAAAATTTCCAGATCCGTATAATTACTCGAAATGTTGTATGTTCCTTTTTGGCAGCCCTAGTTGGCCTGAGCCCAGATTTGACCACCATGCGCCAAGCGCAACCGGGGACAAGGAATTGACTTAGTCCAACAGAGGACTGCATCCCTAAAATTTTTTAAAAGATGAAATACCTGCCCCCATGCCGAAAGGGGGTGACAGGGTGTAATGGTGCAAGACGACTCATTGTGCACCTGTGATATTGAGAGGGTGAGTCAATGGCAAATATCGATAACTACTGGCCGTGGGCCACGCAGTGTGTGCATGCATACATGAGATTGTAGTTGGATGGGGCGGCCACCCCTCCTAGCATAATAAGAGCTCGGCATAGGCTCATAATCACTAAAAGACTCAAATCCAGATGTTGTGGAATATATTAACTTGTTTCTTGTAATTATATAACTTAGTATTTTTATCACTAATACGGAATTGCCTCCACAGGTGTGAGCATTATGGAAGGATGGGTAAAGTTAGATAGCTGGAGGAACTATTATTTTTTTCTTATATATTGTTATATTTCGAGGTTGTTTGCATGGCAGTGGGATTTTTGTTCATTTCATTAGGCTTAGATTTTTCTGAGCTCATATTATATTTTATTTCATGGCACGACTTAGAATTTGAACTTTAACTAATTCCTTGAGTATGAAATTAATGTGTACGATTTAAAAAGAATTTTATGCCATGAATTTATTTAAAATGTTGAAAATTAATAGAAAATTAATTCATGAAACACTTAGTTTTATATAGTAACACTTGGTGTAAGACCCTAATTTCGGTTCACCTAAGAACTGAATCAGAAATGTTACCATCGAATCAAGTCATGTTTAAAGCTATTAGTCAGTAAGACTCGATCGATACAATAAATTGAAACAACCTTCTTGGTGTCATGAGAATGGAAGATATTGTTAAATACGTGTCAAAACACATCAAAATAAGTAAAAATAAGAAAAATAAATAAATGCGCTGAGCTCAAGTGTGTGTAGCATTCATCTGTCCTACTGCCAAAGTCAACTCAAGATTTGTAAGACCTACATATATTATATGAAAAATGTTAGTAACGAGTGTTATTGGTCCGAAAAATAATTAATACAATTTGGCAAATGGGTATTCCATTACCCACGAAAACCTATAAAAATTTAAGATTGCCTCATATTGGGTCGGTAAGCAAACATATTTAAGCAAGTGCCAGCTTACATGCACAACTCACATTCATCTTCATACATACAATGCTTACGCCCTCACATCTTCCATATTTCACCCACCACGGCACTCGAGTGGCAAAATGAACAAGTTAAGTTAGTTCCACAAATTTCAGAAATGTGTTGCATTATACAGTACCCTCATACACCACACTACCACAGGGTTTGAAGGAGTACTAGTGTGATTCATACATATCTCCATACCGCTCACTCTCTTATTCGTGAAATCCGTAAAAATGCGCATACTTATATAATAGGCTTAGGGAAGAGGTTTATATCATATATTTATGGACCTTAAGTTCGAAAACCAACAAGGGATCTCATCTTTGTAGTTTTATTAAACATGTGTAAAAACACAACTAAATGGCCCAACATCGAAGGGATCAAATAAAATGCCAATGATGCCGTCCTACGTCTAAAACACGGTTAAACTCAACATGCAGGGAGTCAAGCAGAGAAGGAGAGTCCTATGAACTTATAGTCTAAGCCCCAAGTGTATCTGCACATCTATGGCAAACTCAGTACTCCGAGACCTATATCATAACCCACTGCTAAGTAAAATACGAACATCTCTATATGATGCATGCTCGTGGTTTGTGCTCATATCATCAATACATTGTAATAAAGAATACAATACTAACAAACTTATAACTAAATATGTGGCATGAAAATCGAAATATAATGATTATAAATAATAATTAAATAAATAAAGAAAAAATGCACTTGAGATAATTTGATAAATAATAAATACATAAACATGAACAATACTCTAATCATAAAATAATAATATAATTTTACTATATAAATATACGGGTAAATATAAGTAAATATCAACATCTACTCCTGTTAATAAACATATATATATATAAAATAATTCAATAAATAAATAAATAAACAAAAAAAATTTATACTCATTAATCATGATTATTAATAATATAATAGTCATACAATACAAAAATACATAGTTAAATACAAATAAATAATAACATACACATAACGAACCAATAAAGAAATAAATATATAAATAAAGAAGTGTATATATATATATATATATATATATATATATATATCAATTTAGTAAAGATAATAAGACTAATATTCATGGGTAAATATAATATTAATAATAACAAATAATCATGTAAGCATTCATCATATATGATAAACATATAAATGAAAATAAATAAACAATAATGAATGAATAAATAAATAATAAAACATTGAATAAAGAAAGATAATTATAACATCTAATAATGCTAAATTATGTGAATGTGCATCACAACTAATATATGGTTCTCGAATTATAAAAAACGGTCAAGAAATGGTTCAAAACGTGTTTAAACTGAGCCGAACCGGACCAAATCGAGGTGAACCAGACGAAACCAGACTGAACCAGCTCAGTCTAGGTTAATTGAAAAATAGGTCGAGTTAATTGGGTGGACATGATGGACATGAACTCAGGCACAGGCAGGCGGACTCGAGCACGGCCAGGCGGACACGGACATGACCAGGCAGACGCAAAATGGGTAGGCAGGTAAATGGGACGAGCGGGGGGGGGGGGTGGGGGGGTGGGGGGTGGCCATACTGGTCGTGATCGATAGGGCGTGTCAAGCAGAGATGCTAGTTGTGACGATCGACATAATCCAGCCACTGGTTGGCTAGAAAATATCCAAAAAGGTCAGTATTGCTGCCGGGTGCAATGATGTCACCGCCAGCAATTGCGGCAGCGGCGGCTATAGTGGGTTTTCTGAAAATGAAGATCTAAGCGAGGCGAAGCTGTTGGGTGGTTGGATTGGCCAAAGGGAGCTCACTGGTGCTGGAAAACAGCATGAACAGTGGTGGCAGTGGTGGTGACCGACTTCAAAAGCTCCCTTGTCGGCGGCGACTGCAGCGGCATCGGTGGTCGTGAGTGGTACGAATAGAAAGCCAGCCATAAGGCAGTCATGGGGGTGCCGATATGGTGGCCGAGGGCTAGGCGGAGACTAGCCAACGGCACAATGGGTGTAAAGTTCTAAAAATGTGGGAAATCTCTAGAAGTCAAATAGAGAATTCTTGGGTTGACTCGACGCCTCATATTTTGCCATGTGGCACGATCTGAGTATTTGACAACTAAGTGGCATAGTGGGGCCGCCTATGGGTATGTGTAATATACAAATGGATGGAAAGCTCGGATCGAGACTGTATAAAGCTGAAACTGACTCTAATTTTAAAGTGACTTTATAGGCGGGAATAAAATGAAGAAAATTAAATGCGCCTCGAACCCTGAACTCAATCAAGTTAGGCTCACTGGGACACAATCTAGTGATATGAAATTCTTATGCTTCATGCCAATGAAATACCTAGAAAATTCCAAACAGATACTAAACGCTGCAATGACCTAGATTTAAGCCTAAAATTTTGGCTAAACTAAAAAAAAATCATATGCTTACCTCATTTATACAATGATAACTCATGTTCTATTTTATCATAACTGAATCTATCATATGCATGTTAAGCATACTCAACCTCAATAACATGCTCATATAGCCATCTTGGCCTCATAATTATATTAGTTAAATTTTGTTGGCTCGAGTTCGCTCGAACTGACTCGAGACTAGTCCAAACCAGGCAACCTACACACGAGAAAAACCCAAAGCTGAAATTGGGGTTTTACAAGATTGCTCACTCATTTTTTGCAAATGCTATAGGAATAATTACAATATCACATTAATTGGAAGGGGTAGGCATTTATATTAATATAGTTAATTAACTTAAGTTAGTATTTTAAGTGTTAGCAAAATGAAGTGGGAGAAAAAGGAATTCATATTCAACTATTCCATGCGCAAGTCAATAGTACAAGTTGGTTAATTATCAAATAAAGTTGGATATTTTCGTAACATTTCCTGTTTTGTCTTCCAGGTTGCTGCCACTTAGCTATGATTTCTCCACAACACTTTTACCAAAGGAATCTTCTTATTTCACGGTGTTTTCATCTCCCTTGCTAATATCTGCATCAGTCTCTCCTTGTAGGTCAAGTTAGGTTGCAACTACAATTTTTCGAAGTTTAGAATTATGTTCCTTTTGTCCCGAACATACATTTGTATCATGGACACATGGAAAACATTGTGCACTCAAGCTAAGCTTGGTACTAGTGCTAGTCAGTGTGCGCAAGTTCCAACTAGATCTAGAATTAGAAACAGGCTTATGGATCTTAGTTTTAACTTTCCCAAATTTTTAAATCTAATCAACCCCTTTGAAGGAGACGTCTTTAGGTACATGTGTTCCCCAACTTGGAACTCTAATTCCTTTGTCTGAGTTTTAAGCATAACTCTTCTACTAATCTTGAGCTGCTTTAAGTCTTTGTTGAACAAGCTAGACCTTCCCATTTGCTTCCCTTACCATCTCATGCTCAACTATATCTTCAACAAACTCTAAGTAGCTTGATGGAGACCTTCAAGGCCTACTGTATAGGGCCTCGAAAGCCACCATCCCAATGATTCTACCTTGGTAAGAGTTGTTGTAGGTGAACTCTTCCCAAGGCTAGGTGTTGTTTCCAATCACCTCCCCAATCGAGAATGCAGGCTCTCTAAGTTGGTCCTCTAGGGTTTGAATGGTCCTCTCCCTTTGACTGTTAGTTTGAGAATAATATGTTGTACTCAACTTGATTTGAGTACTCATAGCTGTAAAACTTGGGCTTTTCACTAATTGGTTTAACCTTTGGTTTGGTCTTAACCCTGATCGACTTGATGTCCTGACCCTTCTTACCATACATGTATGTGTGGTATGGTATGTGGTAGCCACGACCTTATCCCCCGTTGCTCGCTACTACCCGCTAGACACTACGCAGTCTTGACTAATATTTTAAGTTTTTATTTATGTCGAGTCTAATTTGGTTTAGGACTATGTTTCTAGCGAGTCTAGATTATTTGCCGTGAATAGGAGCCCTTTTATTTATCAACCCCGATGTAGGTATATAACGATGTCCATCATTTTCACATTTGTTAATCCATCTCTTGGCTTGCTACTAGAATACTACCACTCAAAACTAACTACTTTAACAGAATGAACAAAACCCTTAACCGTTGTATATGTATGTTGTGTTTTTGATATGCTTGGATAGCCCTTTAAAAGATTTTTATAAAATCTATAAAATATGTTACAAAATTTATTAAGCTTGGTGTGAATGACAAAATTTTATGAAATTTCTCCCTTCCATTAGGGTGTTTCCAAGTATCTTCTCCATAAAATTTCAAGGTCATTAGTTGGGTTAATAATTCGGTAAAAATTTCCCATTAGGTTCAGCCAGCTACAGAATGCGTTGGGCAATGCCTACTATTCCCTAGCCCAGACAAGCCCAATTAAATGGGTTTTACACCTGATCTTTTATTGGGATAAAATGCACGGTGTTAGATAACCCTACCTTTTTACCTTGGCCAATTTTTGGACTCCAGGTCTCGGAATAAAATTTAGTAAAATTTGTTCACAACCTAGGAACATTGTTCCTAGCACCTTAGCCCGAGTTTAATGGGCCTCGTTCACTATGTTGACCCATGGGGTGGTACTTACTAATTTTTACACCAACCCCTTAGCATGTTAGGGCTCACTAGTCCAAATTTGAGACCATTTGGACAATGTTTGGCCCATCTATAAAATTGTCTAATTAAGTGTATTCTATGAAACCCTATTGTGAGACTTTTCATTAAGGGTACTTGCAACAGAAAACCTTTATTAAGGTTACCTAATTAGGTTTAATACTTCCTAAGAAAGATAATTAAGCTTTGTAAGTTTTCTAAATCATTCATTGATGATGTAGGTGTTGCTCATTTTGTGTGCTGATATGATTCGGTCGTGATTTGGGGTTTCATCTTCTTGATTAGGATACACAAAGTGAGCTCACTGAGTTAGGATGAGATGCTTGACTGATCCAGGTCTGTATGACTCTTCTTCTTCATCTCTACTTGGCTCCATGAATGAGGTTTTCATCAAGTTTCAGACGTAAAAATGGTGTCGACGGCATTTTATCTGATCAATTTGATGTTGAGCCATTTAGCGGAGTTTTTCTACAGTTTAATGAAACTTCAAGGATGAGATGCCTTGATAGTTTTTAAACTTACAGATCTAGAAAACTTATTATATAAGCACCTACCTAAGCCTACTATATAAGTATATATGCAAATTTTTACGGTTTTCAAGAATATAAGAGTGAGTGGTATGGGTATGTATCACTTGCACGTGTACTCCATTACACCCTAAGTGCAAAGTAAGTAGAGTATTATGAATGTAGAGCATTTACATCTTTAATACCGTAGCAAGAGACATATGGAGGATGTCAGGGCGTAAGCATACATATATATGTATGTAAGTATGAAGCCTTTGATTTGATCCGGCATTTTTAGTATATTGAATTGTGTCAGCCTAAAGTTTACTACCTTATGATGTATTCTGGAAGTTTTATAATTTCTCATAAGTATATTGAATTGTGTCATCCTCCGATATTGTTTTACTGCTAGTTATTTTCAGACCAGTAATCAAACTTGTTTAATTACTTACAGTTTTCCTTATATATATGTGCGTGTGAGTGTGTGTGTGTGTGTGTATTCGTGTCAGCCTGAAGCTACTACCTTATGATATATTCTAAAAGTTTTATGATTTCTCATAATTATTAAGATACTCATCCCCGAGTATTATTTTACTGGTAGTTATTTTCAGACCAGTAATCAAACTTATTTAATTACTGATAATTTTTGTTATATATATATATATAGGTGTGTATTCATGTCTGTCATCGGCGGAGGTGGATGGATTAATGGGTGGGCCCATAGTGAGGTGGTACCATGTGTTTGTATTATGCTAAGTTTTGTATTGGACGGATGTATTTGGGCAATATGACTTATGTTTTTAGGACTTTGGAACATATGTATTTTGCGAACTACGGGTTATGTGATGTATGTATGATAGGTTGGTGCCCTAAAGCCTATGTTGGTGTACTTGATATGCTATGTGGGGCCTCTGATTTATTACTATATTATTATTATCATCGTGCTGGGTGTTTACTTTGGAGCATTCTAACATTTGTTTGTAGAGTGTGTAAGCCTTAAAGGTTCGGAACATGACATGAAGCAATTAAGTATGTGAGACTTATTTGTATGCAACTACATGTGCTGATAGAGGAATGTGGACTGGAGGATCTTATGGTTCATGCAATACTTGAAGGGTTCATGAGATGATCGAGTGTTAGGGTTTGATGCCTTGGTATGCTATGATGCCTGTATGTATTTAATTTATTTTATCTATGAGGTATGTGGAATAGGTAACCACAACCTAGTGTCAAGACTGGCATCATCTAAGAATAAGTTATCAAATTCAAAAGCAGAAACTAAATATAAAAACCGGATCATACATGTGCATTATGGAAGCTCAACCTCTTAGCTGCATTAGAGGTATTGCCTTCGTGTAGCTCAGAGTGATCATTGCATTTGTAAAGTCACCCATTTAGTTGCAAGGGAGGTGTTGTCTCTCATGTGACTCAGCGCTCTCATATTAGAAGCCTTAAGAATAAGAGACTCCATATGGTAGTATGATCAACACACATTGTGTACATAAACCTTGTAAAGTTATTGTCTTAAGCCTCCTTGAAGGTTGAGATCCACTTCTGTAATGTTTGAACGCTAGTAGTCAAACAAATAGCTTTCCAAATTATAAATTAAGATTTGGTCCATTCTACAAGTTAAATTGGGATGTTACAACTTTGTATCAGAGCTAACTTCTTGGGCTATGAAGATGACTAACCTTTTCAATGAGAGGTGTATGTAACACATACTGTATGTTATAGTGTGATTGTAGTACTGGTATATGTTTGATATGATTGAGTTTTGTTTACATTATGGTTGTGTTACATTATGGTACCCCCCCCATAAACTGATCAATAGACTGATGATGGACAATCTGAACAGACTATTCAGACTTTAGAGAACTGCTTAGAGTGTATGCTAGATGTTGATAGTAGTTGGGGGAGCAACTACATTTGGTTGATTTTCCTTACAACAATAGTTACCAAGTGAGCATTAGTATGACACTATTTGAGGCATTGTATAGAAGATCTTGCAGATTACCGTCTTATTAGATTGAGGGTAGTGAATGTATGAGGGTTGAACCAGATATTGTAACACCCCAAATCCGGTTCCCACTCGTGAACCGAACCGGCATGTTACATGCCCCGGTTAGGTCGGCTAACCCGAACCCAACTCGTGCGGATCCAATCTCGGCGTCTTAAGATGAAGATATAACACTCAATGCATGGATGAATGCACAAATCCTAACATGGCACTACATGATGACATGCAAATCAAAGTACACACCAAGACAATCCCGATAAAATTAATAAAAATTTTGAAATATAACGGACAAGAGTTTCCCCTAAAAATGCAATTAGGGGCCACCCTGTCAAATATACATATGCAAATATATATATATAACTATTTATCAAACAATTTCATTCATACAAAATACAAAATCTAACATGTTGTAGCTCATTCTAGAACTTGGGTCTCAACCCACCATGCTTCCATTGCCCAATCTATTTCTATTCACATCATCTCATCATCTTTTAGCACTTAATTACGTCCTATCATCATATCTTAAGCATTAATCACATCATATCATGTCTCAGCATTTCATGTCATTCTCAAGATAATAACATCATAACAAAATATTAATTACTCTATCGACTGACATGTGTGCAAATGACATCATTGCTCCTCCATCCAAGCTAGCTCCTCCAACTCGTAATTGTTACCTACATATAATATAAAAACACGTCAGTAACAAGTGTTACTGGTCCGGAAAATAAAATAACTATAACAAGCTGGCTATGAGAGCAAACTCTCATATGAAAGAAAACATCATATGCTCCACGTGAACACTCCCAAAATTATTGATCTGCTGCTGGAACTGTGCCACTCTCGGCACTTATTTTTCAGTACTTCACGTAAAACTTTATCCTAAGCCCTCTCCTTACCTCTATATTTCTCCTGGCCTTCAGCACGAAGGCTGAGTACTCTCAGGCACTACCTTTAATACCCTTTGAACCACAAGTCCAGACATGAGCTGTACTAAACAGTACCCGTAAACCTCCACGTTCTCTAGGTGTGAGGAACTCAAACGCGGAGTTGTCAGGATCCCTCGGGAATGGAACAGTCCGCTGGCACTAATCTAGAGCCCACTTTGACTATCACGGCATCCGCTCATGGTATGTGCAGTCGGTTTCTCCATCTATCGTCTCACTGAAAACACGAAAACTACATATATGTAGGGCTGGGTAGGGATTTATATAATAGGTCTGAAGGCAACTTGTCGTGGATCTTGTTTTCAGAAATCATCCTCGGGGATCTCATCCTTGAGGGGTTATTAATCCAGAAATCTATTCGGCTAGATGGCCCGAGTTAAGTGGGATCCAATAAAATGCCACTTAACCCATCCTGCAAATGATAAGATAAACATACAATAGAAAGACGTAAAACAGAGTCGAGTCCTAAACGGACCTGGTAGAAGCTCCAAGCGTGCCATCGCACCTAGGCGGCGAGCTCCTACTCCGTACCTACACATCAAAACAAAATACTAATGCCCACTAACTACATGATGCATCAAAATCAATGAATATCACACGACATAATAATCATCCCTCAAATAATCGATCAATAATCAATAATCATAAAAGTGAAAATAATTCTATCATCCTATTCATTCCAATTTATCGTGTTTCCTAAGTTACATCGTGCTCAATTAGCATGCTTATACTTCATCTCATTAGATCACTTACTTAATCTCATCATGCACATCTTTACTTCATTCATAGTATGGCATTCATCATGACAACTAGTTAATTCTAGCATGCTATGCTAACAATCATAATCAATTTTAAATAACTCAATCGGAGGTAATTATACCTCACGTAGTCTGCAATCGGCAACGGCTAGGGTTTCGTCGCATGTCTCGGAGCTCAAATTCGGCACTCATTGGCGTCTGAAGCTCGATCAGGCTCGACTGGGTGAGCCCCGCGGAAGATTTGGTGAATTCTGGCGAATTCGAGAAATTTCGGTTTTCGACGATTTTTGGCAATTTTCCGGCGTCATTCGCCGGCGGCGTCTACTGGCCGGAATGTAACGACCCACCATTTTTCATGATAATATTGTGGGCCTAACTGGCTAGGTGTTACTCAAAATTAAAGCAATTATGTCAAACATTATTAGAAATCATAACTTATAATAAAATCCCACAGTCTTGGATCGTTTCCCAGCAGCCACACTTATTCCTCAATTAAATAACAAAAAGGAGTCCTCATATTACTTTGCCCCATGTTCTAGTTGTCAATCATTTAATCTCGGATCTGCACACCTGCGGAGGCAATTCTGCGTTAGTGATTAGAACACTAAGTAGTATAATAGATAAAACAAACAAGTACATTCCACCATTTTCATATATTTATTTTAATATGCGGTGGAGCGATTCCGCTATACTCCAAAACAATGCAGAGGAGGTGTCCGCTGTGATCCGCACACCCCAGCCGTAGCCTTTTTATGGGGAGGCTACCACTACCGTCTCCAGTGCCAGTGCCTCGCACACCCCGGCCATAGCCTTTTGTGGGGTAGCTATCACTGCACTCGGGTGATTTCTATGCCCCGTTTGTGGGGAAGCTCTCACTACCAATTCTAGTGCCAGTGCCTCGCACACCCCGGCCGTAGCCTTTTTATGGGGAGGCTATCACTGCACTCCAGTGCCAATGCCTTGCACACCCCGGCCGTAGCGTTTTTGTGGGGCGGCTATCACTGCACTCAGGTGATCGCTATGCCCCGTTTGTGGGGAAACTCTCACTGCCAACTCTAGTGCCAGTCCCTCACACACCACGGCCGTAGCCTTTTTATGGGGCGGCTATCACTGCACTCAGTGCCAGTGCCTCATACACCCCGGCCGTAGCCTTTTTATGGGGCGGCAATCACTGCACTCTAGTGCGATGGAGGAATCGATGTGCCTCACTCACCCCGGCCGTAGCCTTTTTATGGGGCGGCTATCACTACTCCAAATCAATATCGATGCATCACAAGATTCACACACATAACACGACCCAGTGTCGGACTGAGTCAATTCTTTAACCCCGGTTGCACTTCGTGCATGGTGGTCGAATCTGGGCTTAGGCCAACCTAGGCTACCAACAAGGAAAATATGATGTTCTACCTATTATACGTACCTGACTTGCGGGTTCGTCCGACTGTAATTCGCTAACCCTAATATGAACGTGGCATAAAATTATACATTAGTATAATTTTACTCGCGTTGACAATGCATGCAACTAAATATTTAATATTATGCCACATTAATTAATTTATTTAGTTCGATAAGGTTCAACACTTCTTTATTTAATTAATTATGCTATCGCGTAATTTCTACGCGATTATCTTTTATTGATCCATTATTTTACTTTACGAATTTATTATAAGAATAATCGTTTTATGTATCAAATATAACTTTTATATGATAAAGGTGAAGTCTCTATTAAATATTCCTCATAACCCTTCAATTTAAGTTAATTGCTTTTAATCAGCCGATTAATTAATTACCGTTTATCGTGATCGAAATTTATTAATTTCATGTAATAATTTATAAATTTATTATTTTGACCACTTAACTCATATTCCTTTAAATTAATTATTTCAATGATTTTAACACGAGTTGGTATTATTATTATGATTTTTAACTCAACCCATATCGAGTCAACCCGAAATTACAAAACTGCCATTCTTCTTCTTCTTCTTCTTCTTCTTCTTCCCGTCACCATTCTTCTCTTCACCCAAAACCAGCACCAAGCTCTTCTCTTTCGACCAAAATCTAGATCCTATCCTTCACCCATTGTCTCCCTTTCCTAGCAACCAAATTAGCAGCAACAATCAAAGGGCGACTGCACCACCACAGCGACGAACCAGCAGCCATGGCGACCTCGACCTGCTGCTATGGCGACTCAGACGTGGCCAGCAGCACCGCCCCACGCGTCCCCTTCTTCCCGCACAACAACCCAACGCCCAGAAGAAGAGAAACACTACCCTACAGCGTGGTATATGCAACTGGTCGTGACACAAACGCCATGGTGCTGTTGCTGCAATTCAGCAGGACGTGCTACCATCCTTGGCAATTTCAGCAGGACGTGCTACCATTCTTGGCTGTAAATTCTATGAAATCTCACCTTTAATTACTACAACATGAGTAAGGACGTTGATGCAGCAACTGATTAGCAAAAGATTATGACTTGTTGCTGTAATTAATCACAAACACACAAGAATTGCTGCACGGCAGCAACTTATGTTCGTGGGTGAATTCCTGGTTCTAATCCAGTTACATCCTCCCTTTTTCTTGTTGATTTCAGGTCTTAGTTTCCATGATTATCTTGTATTATAATCTTTGATCATATGTATGCATGCAAACTAAGAAGAAGAGAGGAAGAAACTTACCAAAACAATGGGGAAGCCGGCGTTTGTCGAAGGAGCTTATGTGCATGACGCCCCCCCCTCCTTCTCCTTATAAAATGAAAGAAGGCCTAGGGTTTATGAAAACACACTTCGTTGCCGGGTAAATGGGTAAGTGATACGGTTCACTTTACTAGTTTAAACGGTTAAATGGTATGGTTTACTTAACCGGGTAAAAATACTTAACCGGTTAACTAATACTTTCCACTTGACCGGGTAATTGATAATTAACCGGATAGCGGGTAAATAATTTAAATAAATTCATGGATACCAACGTTCGATCCCACCGCGTCGAATATATACATATATATATATATTTTATTTATTTATTTTTTCTGGGTCTTTACATACAGGGACTGGCGCAGGCTCAGAAAATACAAATTCTATAGTTCAAAATACTGTTCATCGGTTACTAGGAGTGGTAGCAGGGCATGGAGCCTCAAACTTGGCAGCGGATTCCAGAATCACCCAGATGGTGGTTAGGTGAGTAACCAAGGGTGGGCAAGGTTAGTAGGCCTGGGTGACCAAGAGGAGCTTCAAAACACAGTGCCACCAGTAGTCTGACAAGTGGTGTCGCCAGCAGTTGATGATAGTGACCGCTACACTGTGGAAAAACTCAGGAAGATTGGAGCTGACATTATTATTGGAGGGATTGATCCAATGAAGGCAAAGAGCTAGATTGACATTACCAAAAAAGCATTTAGGGCTCTGTCCTGTGCCCCACCGCCATCAAGTAAGGTTGGCAACATGAATGCTTGAGGAGGAAGCATCTTACTGGTGGAAATCCATGGAAAAAAACCACATTCCATCGATGTCAAGTTGTTTGGTGAGGGTTGTAAAGCCTTGTTAGCTAACTTAGTTGACTCTGAGTCAAAACCCAAAGAGTTGTCCATGATTCCTGTGGTAGCGGAGTTTCATAATGTATTCCCAGACGAACTTCTAGGGTTACCTACTAAGCGGGCAGTGGAGTTCGCTATTGACCTAGCACCTGGAATAACACCAATTTCTAAAGCACCATACCGCATGGCTCCAGTAGAACTGAAGGAGTTAGAGAGTCAACTAGAAGAGTTGTTGCAGGTAAGCTTCATCAGACCAAGTACTTCACCCTAGAGAGCCCCTGTTTTTGTGAGGAAGAAAGATGGATCACTTCGGTTGTGTATTGACTATCAAAAAATCAATCAAGTGACAGTCAAGAATCTGTACCCCTTAACGAGGATTCATGACTTGTTTGATCAGCTAAAAATAGCCAGAATATTTTCTAAGATAGACTTGCGGTTTGGTTATCACCAGCTGCGAATAAAGGAGTCAGACATACAGAAAATGACTTTTCAAACTTTGTATGAATATTATGAGTTTCTGGTTATGCCTTTTGGTCTAACAAATGCACCAGCGACCTTTATGTGACTTATGAACACGGTCCCCTCCGAATATTTGGACAAGTTTATCATTGTGTTTGTGGACGGTATTCTGGTCTATTCATGTAATGAAGAAGAGCATGTGAAGCACCTTTCCATTACCCTTAAAGTGTTGAGGGAGAATCAGCTATTCGCCAAGCTCTCAAAGTGCCACTTCTGGCTGAAGGAGGTAAATTTCCTTGGTCATATAATCTCAAAGGCCGGAGTTGCAGTGGATCCATCGAAAGTGAAAGCAGTCACTGATTGGCCACAACAAAAATCTGTCATTGACATCAGAAGTTTTCTTGATTTAGCAGGTTACTACAAGAAATTCAGTAAAGACTTCTCCTTAGTGGCATCGCTAATGACCAAACTCACAAGGAAGGGCGTCAAGTTTGAATGGAGTAGTAAGTGTGAGGAAAGTTTCCGGTCTCTAAAGAAGAGTCTAACAACTGCACCAATCTTGGCATTGCCAAATGGTAATAAAGGATTCGTCGTCTTCAGTGATGCATCCTTGGTCGGCCTGAGCCCAGATTTGACCACCATGCACCAAGTGCAACTGGGGTAAAGGAATTGACTCAGGTCGACACGGGGCTGCACCTTTAAAAATTACTATGTGGGAGTCTAGGTCGACTTGAGTATCTGATCACCATGTGCTGGAATGCAACAAAGGTCGACTCAATTCGGCACAAGGCAACACCCCTTGAAAGATTAAACACCAACCCCCAGGCGAAAGGGTTGACAGGGCACAGTGGTGCAAAAATGTTCATTATGCACTTGTTATATTGAGAAGCTGAGTCAATGGCAAATATCGATAACTATAAACCGTGGGCCACGTAGTGTGTATGCACATGCATGGGATGGCAGCTGGATGGGGTGGCCACCCCTCCCAGCATATTAAGAGCTCGACATAGGCTCATAACAACTAAAAGTTTTGTGAAACGATAATAGGGATTATATTAACTTGTTCTATTTAATTATCTGGCTTAGTGGTTTTATCACTAATGCGGAATTGCCTCTGCAGGTGAACAGCTTTGGATTGAAGGATAAAAGTGTGGTTGGTGTTTCTTTTATCAACCAAGGTTTGGTGAATTGATAATATCTTGGACTTCCTTTTTATTCTCGTGTCATAATTGTGGCTATGGGAAACGGTCCGAGATTGTGGGATGGTTATTTTATATTTTGTCATATGTTATCAGAACATGTTTTATTTATTTTTTATGATTTATAAATTCTAGACTTATGTGCTTTATTATGAATCATGTTCTAGAATGTTATTATTACATCAATTATATTTGTCGGTAACACGCGGTCCGGTTAGGGCGGGTCGTTACAGGTGGTATAAGAGCATAGTTTTCTACTAGCTCGCAAATTATGACTCATGTACCTTGTTGAAAAGTCTAGTAATTATCATTTCCCAATGTTTTATGTTATTAATTAACAAGTTCATTCACTACTAATAAACCTAAGTCATAACTAAAAAGAACATATAAATGAACCTTGATGGGAAAAATTTTCGACGTTTTAGATGGCAGGCACTGGTAGACAGTCATATCAATCTACTCAGTCAAATTTGAATACAGAGAATGTATTAGCCCAAATCCTGATGGCCATACAAGGACTGGCGCAGGCTTCAGAAAATACAAATTCTATGGTTCAGAATATCGTTCAGCGGTTACCGGGAGTGATAGTAGGGAATGGAGCCTCAAACTCAGCAACAAGTCCCTAAATCACCCAAGATGGTGGTTAGGGAAGTGCCCAAGGGTGGGCAGGGTTAGTAGACTCGGGTGAGTGAGGGGAGCGTCCAAACACAATGCCATCGGTAATCCGACTAGTGCCGCCAGCAGTTGATGATAGTGACCGTTACACTATGGAAAAGTTAAGGAAGAATGAAGCTGAGGTATTTATTGGAGGGATCGATCAAATTAAGGTGGAGAGCTGGATAGACATTACTGAAAAAGCTTTTGGGGCTTTGTCTGTGCCCCACCTCCATCAAGTGAGGGTTGTAAAGCCTTTTTGGCAAACTTAGTTGAGTCTGAGTCAAAACCGAAAGAGTTTTCCATGATTCCTATGGTAGCAGAGTTTCCCGATGTATTCTCGGACGAACTTCCAGGCCTCCTAAACGAGTAGTGGAGTTCGCCATTGACCTAGCACTTGGAGTAACACGAATTTATAAAGCACCATACCCCATGGCTTGGAACTGGCAGCAATGGTTTTTGCACTGAAAATTTGGAGACACTACTTGTATGGAGCCAAATTCGAAGTCTGCACTGACCACCCGAGTTTGAAGCATATCTTCACCCAAAATGACCTTAACCTTTGACAGAGGCGGTGGCTAGAATATTTGAAGGACTATGACTTCCAAATCTTATACCATCCAGGGAAATCGAATGTGGTAGCAGACTCGTTGAGTAGGAAGGGCAAGGTGGACAAAAGTCAGCAGCTATCTAGACTATGGGCCGTGCCACCGAAGTGGTGGCTATCAACCCTCTAGAGTACCTAATAGGGCATCTGGCAAATTTAGTTATTTTCAATGATTTAGTTGATCATTTTATGCTAGCACAAATAGGATATGAGGAGTTGAATGAAGTGATGGACAAGACTTCTGACATTGTAGCTAATTCCAATAGTGTGATCAGATTTAGAGGAAGGTTGTGTGTACCCAAGGATGATGCATTGAGACGGAATATCTTAGTGGAGGCTCATCACTCAAAGTTCTCGATACACCCTGGAGTTACTAAAATGTATCAAGATTTAAAGGAACCTACTGGTGGATTGGGATGAAGATGGATGTTGTGGATTTTGTCTCCAAGTATCAAACTTGCGAACAGATCAAAGCCCAACATCAACTACCTGAGGACTATTGCAACCTTTAGAAATACCAACTTGGAAATGGGAGTGTGTCACATGTGAAATAAAGTTATGCATGCATATTTTTAATTGATAATAAGTTTGATAAACATGAGAAATAAAGTCTAAAATCAACAATAAACAACTACAACTAAACTGGACACTGAAATTCACCATGGCCGACGAGTGCAAGAATTTGGGCAAGGATGGGTGACTATAAACAATTGCAAGGCAGCCGCTCATAACCCCGACTACCTCTCTGGCTGCTAGGTCAAAGGGATGGCTCACCTGGACCCTTGCTGCTGAGCCCAGATTCGATCACCAAGCACCGAGTGCAACTGGGCCCAGATTCGATCACCAAGCACCGAGTGCAACTGGGGTAAAGGAATTGACTCAGTTCGACATGGGGCCACACCCATTAAAATTACTATGTGGGAGTCTTGGTCGACTTGAGTATCTGATCACCATGCACTAGAACGAAATCGGTGTCGATTTTGTAAAACCCACAATTCGAGTTAGGGTTCGACCGTTGTCTTTGAGTCGAGTTAGTTTCAAAACACGTGTACTGAGCCGACGCCGATCGCATGTATGAGCAATGAGGGTCATGCGTACCTAAGTATATGATGATAACATCATAAACACAGCAGAACAGAATGAGTTATCAGAATATACGAGAGTATGCCACTTATGTTTTTTATATATATATAGTGGATCGTAGAATTAGTTTTAGGCTTTTACCTCGTTAGGACTTGTTACAGGCAGTTTGGGTGGGTTGATAGTTCTAGAGCATATCATTATGAAGTTTTGGTGTTTGTTTGATTTTACGGGATTTTCCCAATTTTTATGAATTTTTTAAGAATTTAATATGACTTAGTTATTATACTTGGCTCGAGCCGGAGACGAGTCAAGTTTTATTTACAAAATTGCCACCTAGTTATTTTATCCCCTCTAGACATCTTCTTCCCAAAACCCTTCCCGATGCCTCCCCCATCCATGCCACCGTTGCCATTGCTGACGCGACCCGGCCACCGATCGTCGCCGCCTAGCCTCGCCACGACGTTGTTGTGTCGCCTTGACCAACCCCGACCACTGTCTGGTCGCTACGACGCCAGAATCGCCGCGCAGCACTGCACCTTGGTTGTGCCCGCATCGTCGATTTCGGTGCCGGTGACCGTCGCCACCATGATCGGGTGGTCGCCTCGACACCCTCGACCCCCTAGCGACCTTCCCCGACCGGATTGGAGGCCAGCGCCGCCCATCCAGACTGGATCTCCATAAAACCACGGCCAGCCCATATTTTAGCCATTTTCTAGCGAGCCGCTGCCTCCACTAACCATGTCAACGCCATAGGACGCGTCGGGCTCGCCGAGCCGGTTCCAATGGTACCCAATACCATTGCTATCCAGCTCAGTAGATGCCGCCGGTGACTGCTACCAGAAAACAGTCGGAAGTTGCCCGGAAACCATTGAAACGTGCCGAAAAACCGGATTCGCTGGAATTCGCTAGATCTTTCACAGAGCTCATCCAGTCGATCCCGATCGAACTTTGAACGTTGACGAGCACCGGATTCGAGCTCCGAGATGCGCGACAGAAACCCTAGTCGTCGCCGATTGCCAATGATGTGAGGTATGATTACCTCCAAGTTAATGATTTAAAATTGATGATTGTTAGCACAACATATTAGGAATTATTAATTGTCAGGATAAATGTATGACTATGAATGAAATGATGATTGCATGGTGCAATTAATTGAGAATGAAGGTTAAGTGATCTAATGAGGTAGATTGAGTCTCAGCATGATAAGTGATCACGACGTAACTTTGAAAAACACAATAAAATTGGTATGAATAGGATGAGTTAGAATTATTTACATTTATGATTATTTAACTTTTGCTAGATGTTGATGATTGAATTGTGTGTGATGTTCATTGCGTTTGATGCATCATTTAGTTAGCGGGCATTAGTATTTAGTTTTGATGTGTAGGTACAGAGTAGGAGCTCACCGCCTAGGCGTGATGACACGCTTGGAGCTTCTACCAGGTTCGTTTAGGACTCGTCTCTGTTTTATGTTCTCTTCTATTGTATGTTTATTTTATTATTTGCAGGATGGGTTAAGTGGCGTTTATTGATCCCACTTAACTCGGGCATTTAACCGAACAGTTTCGGATTAATAACCCCTCGAGGATGAGATCCCTCGAGGATGATTTTGAAAACAAGATCCACCACAAGTTGCCTTCGGGCCTATTATATAAATCCCTACCCAGACCTACTATATATATGTAGTTTTCACATTTTCAGTGAGACTAGAGATGGAGAAACCGACTGCACGTACCATGAGCGGATGCCATGACAGTCAAAGCGGGCTCTGGATTAGTGCCAGCGGACTATTCCATTCCCGAGGGATCCTGATAACTCCGCGTTTGAGTTCCTCACACCCAGAGAACGTGGAGGTTTACGGGTACTATTTAGTACAGCGTATGTCCGGACTTGTGGTGCAAAGGATACTAAAGGAAACTGCCTGAGAGTACTCGGCCTTCGTGGTCAAGGCCAGGAGAAATATGGAGGTAAGGAGAGGGCTTAGAATTCAAGACCAGAAAATGAAGTAAGAAAATGCCTAGAGCAGCATCAGCAGTAGCAGATCAGTATGTTCGGGATGCTACGGGGTCTACAGACCAATGGCTCCTCAGTAGTGCCCTACAGAGTGTTCACATGGAGTATATGATGTTTGCTTTCATATGATAGTTTGCTCTCATAGCCAGCGTATTATAGGTATTTTATTTTCTGGACCAATAACACTTGTTACTGACGTGTTTTTATACTATATGTAGGTAATAATTACGAGTTGGAGGAGCCAGCTTGGACATAGGAGCACTGTTGTCTCTTGCACACATGTCAGTCGATAGAGTGGTTAATATTCTATTTATGATGTTAATATATTGTGAATGATGTGAAATGCTTAGACATGATAGGATATGATTAAATGCAATGAGATGATGTTATCACGTGATGAAAAGCTAAGACATAATGATAAGAGGTGAAATGTGATCAGAGCGCGCAACGGAAGTGTGGTGGGTTGAAACCCAAGTTCCATAATGAGTATACAGTATAGTAGATTATGCGTGATTGAAAATGTTGATATATGCATATATTGGTATATGTTTTTTTCACTGGGTGGACCCAAATTACACTTTTAGGGAGACTCTGTCCATTTTATTTTAGAATTTTTATTGAGTTTGATTGTAATTGTATTGGTGCGTACTTTGAATTGCATGTCATTCATGTAGTACCATATTAGGGTTTGTTCATTCATCCTTGCATTGCGAGTTGTATCTTCATCTTAAGACGCCGAGATTGGATCCACATGAGTTAGGTTCAGGTTAGCCGACCTAAACGGGGCTTGTAACATGCCGGTTTGGTTCATGAGCATGAATTGGATTTGGGGTGTTACAAATTCAATTCGGCACAAGTCAGCACCCCCTGAAAGATTAAACACCTGCCCCCAGGACGAAAGGGGTGACACAGTGCAGTGGCGTAAAAAAGCTCATTATGCACTTGTGATACCGAGAGGGTGAGTCAATGGCAAATATCGGTAACTATAGGCAACGGGCCACGTAGCGTGTGTGTGCATGCATGGGATGGTAGATGGATGGGGTGGCCAACCCTCCCAAGATATTAAGAGCCCGGCATAGGCTCATAACAACTAAAAGTCTCGAGAAACGATAATATGGATTATATTGACTTGTTTTATTTAATTATGAGGCTGAATGGTTTTATCACTAACGCGGAATTGCCTTGTAGGTGAACAGCTTTGGACTAAAGAACAAAAGTGTGGTTGGTGTTTCTTTTCTCAACCAAGGTTTGGTTAATTGATAATAACTTGGACTTCCTTTTTATTCTCTTGTGTTATAATTGTGGCTATGGGAAACGGTCCGAGACTGTGAGACAGTTATTTTATATATTGTCATATGCTATCAGAACATGTTTTATTTTTTTTATGATTTATAAATTCTAAACTTATTTGTTGTATTACGAATCATGTTCTAGAATGTTATTATTGCATCAATTATATTTTTTGATAACACCCGGTCCGGTTCAGGCGGGTCATTACAATTAAACAAAGCATCATCGGATGTTAGGGCGTCAAACCCTAACACCCAAACTTCACATGGGTTGTAAAGCAGTGCGAACCATATGCTCCTCTTACCCATGTTTCTTTATCACACACTCACACAGCTATAAGAAATATGTTTTACTTACCTAGAAAGCTCCTAATCATATACAAGGACTTTGCGGCGTATACCTTGCAGAAGATAGTTAGAGTGCCCCAAAGTGTATGTGCACCACAATGATAATGTAATGATATATATAAAGCACGTGTGCACAACAACAATCAATTGACTTATCTCGAAATATATAAGTTCATACAACTTTAGGGCATATTCCAGTAACATTCTACATCTCAATTTCATATCAACTCAGTAATTAACACAAATACAACACAAAATCCCCCTCCACGAGCTGTCTACTACATCTGCCTACTCCGGTCAACAAGACTAAACACCTACATATATTAGAGAAAAATGTTAGCAATCAAAGAATTGATTACTAGCCCTATATATATTAGGAATATAGCATTACTGGCAAATGGGTATCTAAACACCCACGAAGAAGTTGTAGATACTTCCAAAATCATACAGGGTGGTAAGTAAAGGCCACTACGGCCATGTATCATACCATAATTGCCTATAAAGAGGCATCATACAAACATATAAACATATATATATTGCTTACGCCCTCACATCTTTAATATAACCCGCCACAGTACCCATGTGGCTAATAACCAATGTGCCACAATTTCCAGAAACGTGTTGCATTCGCAATAGTACCCTACATACATTCCACCACGTAAGGGTAGAAGGGTTACTGGTGTAATTTGCATATCTTTATACCACTCATTTCTTATCCGTGAAATTCGTAAAAATGCGCATACTTATATAATAAGGCTTAGGGACGAGACTTGTATCATACATTTCTAGAGCTTCGGTTTGAAAACTAACAAGGGATCTCATCCTCGTAGTTTCATTAAACATACGATACAATATGACTAAATGGCCCGATATCAGAGGGATCTAATAAATGTGTCATCGATAATGTCCTATCGTTTAAAACATGATTGAACATGACATAAGGGTGGAGCAAGAGAGTGTGGACCTGGATGAGTGGAGCCTACTCTAAAACCCTGAAAAAAAAATAGGTTATTTTATTTAGGGTTTTATAAATCTTAGAACGAACCATAAATAATATTTAATTAAATAATTCTTAAGAATCAGTATCATAAATTATCATTTATAACCCATTCATATTCGCTTAATGGTAAGTTTTTGACTTTTCGTTGTCACACAAATGATATAGTTATGAGTGATTATGTTCTTTTCTATAAAAATTAATGTAGTGACTTCTTAAATACCACACATATTAAACAAATTTAATATAATGATTTATTGAATTCCGCACATATTCTTCTATATAAAGGAGAGTTATGATGTTATATGAAACATCCTCTAGATAGCTTGTGAGCACATTTGGCTTTAGAGAAATTACATTCATATTAGGTTCATGTGTCGTAGTTGTAGGGTTGGTCGGCCTGAAGCCAAATTAGACCACCATGCACCGAGAGCAACCGGGGTCAATGAATTGACTCAGTCCGACATGAGTTGGTAGAAGAACCACTCTACTAGCTCTTAGTCTTTAGTTCTAGCTTCTAACCCGTTAATGATTAAACACTAAGCCATATAATTAAATAAAACGGTAATGACACTGCCCGAACTGGAATGGGTGTTACTTAAAATATAATTCATGTAACGGTAATATTCCAGAACATGAATTGAAATACCGGAAATAAGTCTCACAACATATAATATAAATCATAATAAAAAATCATGTTCTCTAAAATTTAAAATAACTGTCCCACAATCTCAGACTGTTTCCCATAGCCACATTTATAACACAAGAGAAAAATAAGGAAGTCCAACTTTATTATCGATTCACCATACATAGGTTGGTAAAAGAACCACCAACCACACTTTTATTCTTTATTCCAAAGCTGCTCACTTGCGGTAGCAATTCCGCTTTAGTGATAAAACCACTAAGCTGCATAATTAAATGAAACAAGTCAATAAATCCCTGTTATCATTTCACCCATTTATCATTATTATTATTACACAAGCCTTTAGTAATTATCTCTCAGGTCATTTTGAGATTAGTAATTTGTCTCTCAGGTCATTCTAAGATTCGTAAAAACGTCTCCCAGCTGATTCTGAGATTAGGTGGTCTCCCAATTTATTTTGAGATTAGTCATGGTCTCCCTGTAACACCCCAAATCCGGTTCACGCTCGTGAACCGAACCGGCATGTTATAGGCCCCGGTTAGGTCGGCTAACCCGAACCCAACTCGTGCGGATCTAATCTCGGCGTCTTAAGATGAAGATATAACTCTCAATGCATGGATGAATGCACAAATCCTAACATGTACTACATGATGACATACAAATCAAAGTACACACCAACACAATCCCGATAAAATTAATAAAATTTTTGAAATATAACAGACATGAGTTTCCCTTAAAAATACAATTAGGGGCCACCTTGTCAAATATACATATGCAAATATATATATAACTATTTATCAAACAATTTCATTCATACAAAATATCATTCTAGAACTTGGGTCTCAACCCACCATGCTTCCATTGCCTAATCTATTTCTGTTCACATCATGTCATCATCTTTTAGCACTTAATTACGTCCTATCATCATATCTTAAGCATTAATCAAATCATATCAGGTCTCAACATTTCACGTCATTCTCAAGATAATAACATCATAACAAAATATTAATTACTCTATCGACTGACATGTGTGCAAATGACATCATTGCTCCTCCATCCAAGCTGGCTCCTCCAACTCGTAATTGTTACCTACATATAGTATAAAACAAGTCAGTAACAAGTGTTACTGGTCCGGAAAATAAAATAACTATAACAAGCTGGCTATGAGAGCAAACTCTCATATGAAAGAAAACATCATATACTCCATGTGAACACTCTGAAGGGCACTATTGAGGAGCCACTGGGCTGCAGACCTGGTAGCATCCCGAACTTACTAATCTACTGCTGGTACTGTGCTGTTGTGAGATCCCTCAACTTAGTCCCACATCTAATACCTACTGGGAGAAGATCCTGTTTATAAGTGGGAATGGACTAGAGATCTTTAACTTTCGGGGTACCCATTTTAAAGAAATGACTTGGCCCATTACGTTGCACTTCGGGCTGGGTCGTTACAAATGGTATCAGAGCTGACCTGGTTCCGTGTTAGATGGTAGGCTGGATTAGAAACGTTTGCTAGGCTGCCGGTCACGGGCCAGAAAGGTCGTTGGCTGGGGCTAGCAACGGGCAAAGAATAGGCATTTCAGGGACGAAATTCCCTAAGGTGGGTGGATTGTGAGATCCCTCAACTTAGTCCTACATCTAATACCTACTGGGAGAAGATCTTGTTTATAAGTGGGAATGGACTATAGATCTTTAACTACCGGGGTACCCATTTTAAAGAGTTGACTTAGCCAATTACGTTGCACTTTGGGCTGGGTCGTTACAACAACTTAGTCCCACATCTAATACCTACTGGGAGAAGATCCTATTTATAAGTGGGAATGGACTAGAAATCCTTAACTTCCAGGGTACCCATTTTAAAGAAATGACTTGGCCCATTACGTTGCACTTTGGGCTGGGTCGGTATAGCCGCTCTCGGCACTTCTTTTTCAGTACTTCACGTAAAACTTTATCCTAAGCCCTCTCCTTACCTCCATATTTCTCCTGGCCTTGAGCACAATGGCCGAGTACCCGTAAACCTCCACATTCTCCGGGTGTGAAGAACTCAAACGCGGAGTTGTCAGGATCCCTCAGGAATGGAACTGTCCGCTGTCACTAATCCAGAGCCTTCTTTGACTATCACAGCATCCGCTCATAGTACATGCTGTTAGTTTCTCCATCTCTCGTCTCACTGAAAACGCGAAACTACATATATATAGGGCAGGGTAGGGATTTATATAATAGGCCCGAAGGCAACTTGTGGTGGATCTTGTTTTTGAAATCATCTTGGAGGGATCTCATCCTCGAGGGGTTATTAATCCGGAAATCTGTTCGGCTAGATGGCCCGAGTTAAGTGGGATCCAATAAAATGCCACTTAACCCGTCCTGCAAATGATAAGATAAACATACAATAGAAAGACGTAAAATAGAGTTGAGTCCTAAACGGACCTGGTAGAAGCTCCAAGCGTATCATCATGCCTAGGTGCTGAGCTCCTACTCCGTACCTAGACATCAAAACTAAATACTAACGCCCACTAACTAAATGATGAATCAAACTCGTTATGATCAAACACACTCACAATACAACATCTACCATAACAATCAACAATTATATAATAATAAGTATGAAAGAAATTCTAACTCCTATTCATACCAATCTTATTGTGTTTTTCTAAGTTATGTCATAATCACTTATCATGCTCTCATTAGATCACTTATTATTCATTCGCAATTACTCAAATCATACAATCATCCCTTCACTCATAATTAGGCATTACTCATAACAGTTAATCAAATCTAGCATACTGTGCTAACATTCATCATGACAACTACTGAATTTAGCATGCTATGCTAACAATCATCTAAATTTTAAATAATCAAATCGGAGGTAATTATACCTCACATCGTTGGAAATTGGCGACGGCTAGGGTTTCGTCACGCGTCTCAGAGCTCGAATTCGGCGCTCATCGGCGTCCGACGTTTGATCAAGATCGACCGGATGAACTCCATGGAGGATCCGGCAAATTCCAACGAATTCAATTTTCCGGTGGTTTTCCGGCAGGTTTCGGTGGTTTTCTGGCAAGATCCGGCTGTTTCCGGCAACAACTGCCGGCGGTGTCTACTGGCCGAAAAGTAAGGGTGTTGGTTACCCTTGGAACCGCCTCGGTGAGCCCGACGCGTCTATGCCATGGACATGATCGGCGGAGTTGGCGGCTCGCCAAAAAATGGTCAAAACAGTGGTGGCGGCGGTGGGTGACTCGATCCAACCGGGATGGGTGGCGTTGGCCTCCATTCTGGTCGGGGACAGTCGTGGGTTGGTCGAAGACGTCGAGGCGACTACTCGATCGCAGTGGCGACAATCGCCGACGGCGCGATCGGCGATGGAAGCGTGGCACAAAGGTGTGGCTTTCTCGCGTCACGGCAGCCCGATGGTAGCCGGGCCTGGTCGGGGTGGCACGGCAACTCCGTGGCGATGCTAGGCGCGCCGACCTACAACAGGGTGGTGTCCATCGCAGCAGTGGTGGCACTGCACGAGGGCGGCGTCAGGTAGGGTATTGGATGGGGAAGAAGGAAGAAACGTCGGGGGGTAGGTTGGGGTGGGGCGGGTTGGTGTGAGAAAACACTTGGGTGGCATAAATCGTAAATATTGCTTGACTCGTGTCCAACTTGAGTCAAGAATAATAACTAAGGTGTATTTAATCCTAAAAAAATCGAGAAAAATCCCATAAAATCAATCAAACACCACAAAATTATAATGATATGCTCTATGACTAAGAACCCACCCAAACAGCCCGTAACGCGTCCTAATGCGGTAAACAGCCTAAAACTAATTCTACGATCCACTATATATAAAAATAAAAAAAATGACTGGCATACTCTCACATATTCTGATAACTCATTCTGTTCTGCTGTATTCATGACGTTATCATCATATATTTGGGTCCACATGACCCTCATAGGTCATACATGCGACCGGCGTCAGCTCGGTACACGTGTCCTGAAACTGACTCAACTCGAAAAAAATAATGGTCGAACCGACTGGTTCTGAATATAATACCCTAACTCGAGTCGTGGGTTTTACACTCCCAGTTCATTCTGAGATTCGAAATTGTCTCCCAGCTCATTCTGAGATTAGGTGGTCTCCCAACTCATTTTGAGATTAGTCATGGTCTCCCAGTTTATTATGAGATTAGAAATTGTCTCCCAACTCATCCTGAGATTTTGTGGTCTCCCAATATATTTTAAGATTAGTCATGGTCTCTCAGTTCATTTTAAGATTAAAAATTGTCTCCCAGCTCATTCTGAGATTACTTGGTCTCCCAATTCATTTTGAGATTAGTCATAGTCTCCCAGTTCATTATGAGATTAGAAATTGTTTCCCAGCTCATTCTGAGATTTGGTGGTCTCCCAATTCATTTTGAGATTAGTCATGGTATCCATGTTCATTCTGAGATTAGAAATTGTCTCCCAGCTCATCCTGAGATTAGTTGGTCTCCCAATTCATTTTGAGATTAGTCATGGTCTCCTAGTTCATTCTGAGATTAGTGTCGACAAAGGCTACTAAATTGCAAAAATACAAAATTTTATATAGTTATACCAGTTTAAGAAAATATAACATTTTAAATAATTATACATACAATACAACATTCCAAATAATTATACAGACAATATAACATTTCAAATAATTATACGGACACATATAGTAATGTTAATAGTGCGGCCCCGTGTCAGAGTAAGTCAATTCGTTGACCCCAATTGCGTTACAGTGTATGGTGGTCAAATCTGGGCTCAGGCCGACCAGAGTTGCCAATAAGGGAAAGTACAACATTTCAAAAGATTATACGGACCTGGATATTTCAAACTTGCAGCTGTGACCAATGATCTTAATTTGAACGAAAATATAAAATTATACATAAGTATAATTTTATTCCAGTAGGAATGCATGCAACTAAATATCTAATATATATATGTGTGTGTATATATATATATATATCATTTCCAAAAATATTAAATATTAAAATATCAACAAATCTAGTGAGATAATTAATTATTACTGTGATCGTAATCATTTTAGTCCTACTTTACATTTTAAATTAATTAGCTAATTTATAAATAATACCTAACAATTGACAAAATAATTATTACCTGTAAACAAGTATTTAATTTTCCTTTGTGACGATAATTACTTAACGCCAATCTTGATGATTTAGTTTATGGTTATAAATTTTTTATTGCTACTATTATTTATAGAAATTTAATTAATTAAGTTGTTCAATTAAATTATTTAAAATAATTTGTATTATTCAAAAATATTATTAATACAATTATTTTAAATTATTTGACCCAACAAAGTTTCGAACTTTATTTATTTTCATTTTGCTATTTTGGTTCGATAAGAGCAATTGTTATCCGACTATAGTTTAATAACCTATTTTCTATATTACTGGCTCGTTCTTAAAATAATTACTTTATTAACATATTATTAAATTTAATATATTAAAGGTAAAAATCTTTATTTTATTTATTACTTATAACCATGTGATTTAATTTAATCGCTTGAATTAAGCCGATTAATTATCTACCGTTTATCATTGCCGTATTTTTATTACTCGTGGCAATTTCAGACAATCATTAGTTAGTTTAGTAACTTTACCCGTAACCCATTATAATAATTATTTTTAGGATTTATTACGACTTCGTATTATTTTTAACTTAAGTCCGTATCGGGTCAACCAGTATTTACAGAATTGCCACCCTCCTCCTCCTCCTCCTTCCCATCGCCACTCTTCTCTGCACCAAAACCAGACAACGCCCTTCTTCTCCACCCATTTTCTTGGCACCCAAACCCAGAGTCACGTCCTCCCTCAACTTCAACCTTCTCCAACAACCAATTGGAAACCTAAAGTGCGTGTTTTACAGCAGTTAACCAAAACGACCATGTGCTGCACCATAGCGCCCAACTCCTGGCCTGTTCTTCTTCTACCAGCCTCAAGACCCCTCCTTTCTTGCACCTTGCTCCAATTCAGATGTTCCATGACCTCAGGCTGGCATCAAAACAAGAAAGATTGGCCACCTTTGGACGTTGCATGAAGTATGGTCGTTCTCCCCACTTCTGCATGTCGCTGCCATGAATTCCGGCAAGAAGGTGGTCTGTAGTGGATTATTCTGGCAGCCTAAACTACTGTGATGGAACCCATGATGCTGTCGACGAAGCACAACCAGTGTCTACTCCTCTGAACATCCATAACAGTACCTATTGCAGCAGAATGTCGCCACTTCCATCACCCTTGCAACTCCGTCCCCCTCAAAGCTGCAATCCACCACCCACCGGAAAATAGGGACATAGCAAGCCATCCCTTCGACCCAGCAACCAAAGGGGTCGTCGTGGGTGTGAGGGAAAGCCTTGCAAACTTGTTTACAGTTGCCCATCTCGCCAACAATTTGCACCCGTCGGCCATGGACAGGATTTCAGTTTTCTAGTTTAGTTTAGTTCTTTTCTTTCTTGTTGATTTGAGACTTAAGTTGCATGATTAACAAGCTTACTATCAATTAAAAAGAACATGCATGTAAACTAAGAATAGGGAGATAATAAGGATACCCAAGAAAGGAATAAGCCCCGGTAAGGCAGAGGAGAACTAGGCGGCTAAGGTGAGGAAGACGCCCTTACACCCGTATGTGAAAAATGACGTCCTCTTTCCAAATTTATAAAAATGAAAATGACGGCTAGGGTATGTGAAAACACTTGTATTTCATTTAACCGGGTAACCATGTAAATAATAAAATATTATAATTAACTGGGTAGGATTTACTGGGTATTGGATATAACACGTTCGGTCCATCCTAAACCACATTCGCGTCTTTTTTTTGTATTTTTTTTCACGGTTTTTACAAAAACAAGTCCATAAACTCCCTATCAATATCTATAATATTGGCTATTGTGACTATTCCAACATGTCCATTTATTAGCTGATGGTTCAGTACACCATGTCCATTAGTTGGCTGATGGGTCTATCCACCATGTCCATCTATTTGTTGATGGGTTAGTCCATCATATCCATTACCGGCTGGCGAGTCCAATCCGTCATGTCTAATTTATTGGCTTATGGGCCATTCCGTCATGTCCATTACCGACTGGCGAGTCAAATCCGCCATTTCCATTATCGGCTGGTGAGTCCAATCCACCATGTCCATAACTGGCTAGCGAGTCCAATCCGCCATGTCCAATTTATTGGCTAATGGGTGAGTCCATCATGTCAATTACCGGCTGTTGAGTCCAATCCACCATGTCCATTATTGGATGGTGAGACCAATCCACGATGTCCGTAATTGGCTGGCGAGTCCAATCCACCATGTCCAATTTATTGGCTGATGGGTCAGTCCATCATGTCCATTACTGGCTGGAGAATCCAATCTACCATGTCCGTTATCCGCTGGTGAGTCCAATCCACCATGTCTATAATTGGTTGGTGAGTCCAATCCGCCATGTCCAATTTATTGGCTGATGGGTCAGTCCATCACGTCCATTACCGGCTAGCAAGTCCAATCCGCCATGTCCGTTATTGGCTGGTGAGTCCACTCCACCATGTCCGTAATTGGCCGGCGAGTCCAATCCGCCATGTCCAATTTATTGGCTGATGGGTCAGTCCATCATGTCCATTACCGGCTGGGAAGTCCAATCCACCATGTCCATTATTTGCTGGCAAGTCCAATCGGCCATGTCCAATGTATTGTATTATGGGTTGTCAGATTGAGTCAATTCCTTGACCCCAATCAAACTCGGTGCATGGTGGTCGAATCTGGGCTCAAGCTAACCAAGTTGTCCACAAGGGAAAATACAACAATTTAAATAATTATATGGACTTGAAAATTTGGTGAAGAACCCGCAACTATAACAATAAGCCTAAAGTCTTCCCCTTAGTGTGTCAAATGTGCTCACAACCTATCCAGAGGATATTTCATTTAACAACAGAACTTTCCTTTATATAGAAGAATATGTGTAGAATTCGAAAGGTCATTACATTAAATTTTATAAGTATGTGTGGAATTTAAGAAGTCATCATATTAAATTTTATAGAAAAGAACGTAATTACTCATGAATATATTTGTGTGATAACGAATGGTCAAAAACTATGAATGGGTTATAATTGATAAAATATTAATTTCCAAGAATTAATTTAATTAAATAATTGATTCATTTTAAGATTTAAAAACCCTAAATAAAATAACTTAATTATATTCAGGGTTTTACAATCTCCCCAACCTAAAAATATTTCGTCCCCAAAATATTATAACAGCCAACAGAAACTAAGAATTAATTATTTATTCTGTATCGGTGCATGCTACTACAATCATAAGAATCTTATGCGACAAATAGGCTTGGGTACTTCTTTGCCATCTCTTGCTCAGTCTCCCAGGTAGCTTTCTCTAATCCATGATTTCTCCACAATACCTTTACCAAAGGGATTTCCTTGTTCTTGAGTGTCTTAATTTCTCTTGCCAAAATGCGAATCGGCTTTTCCTCGTATGTTAAATTTGGCTTTAAATCTAAGTCTTTAAAAGTTTTAATTATATGATCTTCGTCTCGTACATATTTCTTTAGCATTGACACATGGAAAACATTGTGTACTCTAGCTAGGCTTGGTGGTAATGCTAATCTATATGCACAATTTCTAACTGGATCCAGGATTGGGAATGGTCCTATGAATCTTTGTTTCAACTTCCCTGATGTTCTAAATCTAATCACCCCCTTCCTAGGAGATGTCTTTAGGTACACAAACTCCCCAACTTGGAACTCTAGGTCCTTCCTTCGAGTATCAGCATAACTCTTTTGCAGATCATGCACTGCCTTAAGCCTTTGTTGAATGAGTTTCACCTTTTCAGTTGCTTCCCTCACCATCTCTAGCCCAACTATAACCGCTTTGGTTGACTCTAACCATCATGATGGTGACCGGCATGGCCTACCGTATCAGGCTTCAAATGGTGCCATCCTTGTACTGGCCTGGTAAGAGTTATTATAGGTAAATTCAGCCACGGCTAAGTGTTTCTCCAAATCTCCTTCCTAGTCAAGAATGCAAGCTCTTAACAAATCCTCCTAAGTTTGAATGGTCCTCTCACTCTGACCATCAGTTTGAGGATGATATGCTGTAGTTAGCTTGATTTGGGTCGACATATCTTTTTCGAAAGCTTCCCAGAAATGTGAAGTGAATAGGGGATCTCTATCATAGACTATCTCTTTTAGAATCCCATGCAGGCTGACAATGTTATTGACATACTGTAAAACCCGTGACTCGAGTCAGGGTTTTACGTTACTGAACCAGTCGGTTCAACCGTTGGTTCGAGTCGAGTCAGTTTCATGAACCGCGTGCTGAGTCGAGACCAGCCATGAGTTATGAGCGATGAGAGTCAGGTGTACCTGAATATATGATGATAACGTCGAGAAGATGGTGAGATATGAGTTATCAGAATATATGAAAGTATGCAGTATTTTTTCTTTTTATATGTTTGATCGTAGAAATAGTTTTAGGCCGAATGACACATTAGGGCGCGTTGGATTATATTCGGGTGGGTTATTAGTTATAGAGCATGTCATTTGGATGTTGTTGTGTTTGTTTTATTTTATGTAATTTTTCCATATTTTTCTAGAATTTTTTTAGAATTTATTACGAACTAGTTATTATTTTGACTCGAGTCGGAATCGGGTCAATACTAAATTACGAGTTTGCCATTGAGAACACTTCTTCTCCCTCCCGACCCTTCCTCACCCCAAACCCTTGTCGCCGCCGCCGTCACTGCCGCGTGCTGCCACAGCCGCCGCCAACGCCGCCCCGCCCCGCCTTGCAGTCGCCGTGCCGCCACGACCCACCCCGGCCACCATCTCGCCACCACAACGTCGGAATTGCCCCACGAAACCGCCTCGGCCGTCGCCACTTCGGTCCGGATTCCACCGCTGTCCGGGCCGCTCCGCTGCCGCTGTGACCCTGACGACCACCCTCTCGCCGTCGCCGACGTTTCCCCCATCATCCCGACTGCCGTCGAGGCTGGCCGCAGCCCCGATCGGAGCACACCGCCGCCGCCACCCATTTTCGATGCTGCCGCCGACGGCCATCGCCACCCCAGCTGCTTTGTTTGACACCGCCATTAGACCAAGCTCGTCGAGCTGGTGCCGATAGACCCCCTGATTGCCCCGTCCCGAATTATTGCCGGAAAACCGCCAGAATCTGCCGGAAAACCGCCGACACTCGCCGGAAAACCGCCGGAACCGCCGGAAAATTGGATTCACGTGAAATTTGCCGGATCATCCGCAGAACACACCTGGTCCAATCTGATCGGACTTCGGACGCCGCTAGGTGCCGAATTCGAGTTTCGAGCCGCGAAACGGAAACCCTAGCCGTCGCCGATTTTCGACGACGCGAGGTATAATTTATTTTAACTTAATTATTTGAAAGTATTGATTATTAGAATTCCATGCTAGGATTGGTGAATTGCGTGTTATAATAATGTATATAAATATAGATTTGATTAAGGATAAAATCTGAAATTTGTTTGATTAAGTGGTGTTAAAAATGGAGGCTAAGAAACTAATTAGGGTAATTAGGTAATGATCATGATCTAATGCAAACTAGCCTAAGTAGAGTTGCTCGAATTGATATAGGTTGATGTGTGTTGATTGATGCGTGATTGTGTTGATTGTGTGTGCATGCTATAGGATGTGTGATTCATCATGCGGGCGTTAGTTTTTAGCTTGATTGTGTAAGTACAGTGTAGGAGCTCGCCGCCTAGGCGCGTGGACCCGTTTGGAGCTTCTACCAGGTCCGTTTAGAACTCGTTCTCTGATTTACACTACTCTCTTGTGTATTTGATTTATTATGTGCAGGACGAGTTAAGTGGCGTTTTATCGAATCCCACTTAACTCGGGCCATTTAGCCAACGATTTTCCGGATTAATAACCCTCGAGGATGAGATCCCTCGAGTTTGTTTTCGAACTTCAGATCCAGCTCACGTTGCCTTCGGGCCTATTGTGTAAATCCCAACCCAGACCTATATATATGTATGGTTTTCGTGTTTTTGTGAGAGACTGAATGAGGGAAATCCGACTACCGTGCTACGTGAGCGGGCACGTGTGTGTCGACAGTGGGCTATGGAATGGTATGCGGGCCGTTTCATTCCCGAGGGATCCTGACAACTCCACCTTTGAGTTCGTCAAACCCAGTGAAGTGTGGAGGTTCACGGGTACTGCATTGCAGCGCATGTCTAGACTTGTGGTTTCAAAGGGTACTGAAGGCGACTGCCTGAGAGTACTCGGCCTTCGTGCTCAAGGCCAGGAGTAATATGGAAGGTGCAGAGGGCGGAAAGGAATGAGATTTGACGCGAGAAGCAATAGAGAAATGGTCGAGGCATGAGAATGTGAAAGATAGGGGGACGTTGTCGACCCGAGGGCGACGGCTCCCGTATGTGCCCTGATGAGAGTTCTTGAGGAAGTATATGGTTTTCATTCAACAGGAGAGTTTGCTCTCCTATGCCAGATTGATATTAGTTATTTTCCGGGCCGGTAACACTCGTTACTGACAGTTTTTCTATATATATGTAGGTGAGAAATGCGAGGGATGAAAGCTGTCGGGACTGCGGAGGAGCAGCACGGAACCGCGCACACATGTACCTGCCGCGTGTAATCTATAATGACGGTGTGTTATTGCTACGTGAATGATAATTTTGATATGTTTGTTTAGATAAATTGCTTGATATGAAATGAATGGATAAATATGAATGAGTAGGGAGCCTTGGAGTTCAGACTCGGCTCAGGTAAAAACGAATGAGATAATGGTTGAATGTCAGGGTAGATTATTATGTGTTACCGTATTTTTTATAAAATAGTATATATTTTCTTTTGGTTTCTCATTTATTATTTTGTCTTGTCTTTGCTTGTACATCATAGCATGCATGTAGGACTACGTTAGAACCCACGCATCCCATCCATGCATTTCATGTTTGCATCTCCATCTTGAGACACCGAGGGCAGATCCGGGTCGGCTTAACCGAACCCAGTAGATTAGCGAACGGTTCGGTCGCCGGTGAGATTTCCGGGTCGGTTCACGGGTGAACCGAAACGGGTTGTTACACATACAATCTGTAAGGTATTTTGCCATCCTTCTTGATTTTGTGGGAATGAAATGAGTTGCCTTGGTCAGACGGTCCACAACCACCCATATGGAGTCATGCTTCTATTGAGTCATTGGGAGCTTTGCAATAAAGTTGCATGTGACACACTCCAATTTCCTGGTTGGTATTTCTAAAGGTTGTAATAATTCCCCAGGTAGTTGATGTTGGGCTTTGATCTGTTGGCAAGTCTGACACTTGGAGACAAAATCCACAACATCCCTCTTCATCCCAATCCACCAGTAGATTTGCTTTAAATCCTGATACATTTCAGTAACTCCAGGGTGTATCGAGAACTTTAAGCAATGATCCTCTTCCAAGATATTTCGCCTCAGTACGTCATCCTTGGATACACACAACCTTCCTCTAAATCTGATCACACTATTGGAATCAGCTACAATGTCAGGAAACTTGTCCAATATTTCGTTCAGCTCCTCATCACCCATTTGTGCTAGCTTAACACGATCAACAAAATCATTGGAAACTACCAAATTTACCACTAAGCCTGTTAGTTGCTCCACCGGGTTGATAGCTACCACTTCTGCTGACATTGCCCAAAGTCTAGCTAGCTGTTGACTTTTGTCCACTTTGCCCTTCCGACTCAATGGACCGGCTACCACATTCTCTTTCCTTGGATGGTATAAGATTTGGAACTCGTAGTCCTTCAAATATTCTATCCACCGCTCTATCAAAGGTTAAGGTCATTTTGGTTGAAGATATACTTTAAACTCTGGTGGTCAGTGAAGACTTCAAACTGGGCTCCATACATGTAGTGTCTCCTAATCTTTAGAACAAAAACCACTGCCACCAGTTCCAAGTCATGGGTTACATAATTTTGCTCATGAATCTTCAATTGACGAGAGGCATAGACCACCACTTTACCACCCTCCATAAGGACACATCCTAAACCCAACAGGGACGCATCACTGAACACTACGAATCCTTCATTGCTATTTGGCAGTGTCAAGAGTGGATTAGTTGTTAGACTCTTATTTTAGAGACTGAAAACTCTCCTCACACTTACTACTCAACTTAAACTTGACTCCCTTCCTTATGAGTTTGGTCATCGGCGATGTCACTAAGGAAAAATCTTTAATGAATTTCCTGTAGTAACCCGCTAAACCAAGGAAGCTTCTGATGTCATTGACTGACTTGGGTTGTGGCCAATTAGTCACTGCTTTTACTTTTGATCGATCCACTGCAATTCCAGCCTTTGAGATAATATGACCTAGGAAGTTTACCTCCTTCAACCAGAAGTCACATTTTGAGAGTTTGGCAAATAGTTGATTTTCTGTCAAAACTTGAAGAGTAATGGACAGGTACTTCACATGCTCTTCTTCATTATTTGAATAGACCAGAATGTCGTCAAGAAACACGATAATAAACTTGTCCAAATATGCATGAAATACTGTGTTCATGAGTGACCTAAAGGCCACTGGTGCATTTGTTAGACCAAAAGGCATGACCAGAAAACTCATAATGTCCATATCAAGTTTGGAAAGCCGTTTTCTATATGCCTGACTCCTTTACTTGTATTTGGTGCCAACCAGACCGCAAGTCTATCTTAGAAAATACTCTGGTTGTTTTTAGTTGAACAAACAAGTCATCAATCCTCGGTATGGGGTACCAATTCTTAACTGTCACTTGATTGATTTTTCGACAGTCAATGCACAGCTAAAGTGATCCATCTTTCTTCTTCACAAAAACAATAGGGTATGGTGCTTCTAGTTGACTCTTTAACTCCTTGAGTTCTATTGGAGTCATGCGGTATGGTTCTTTAGAAATTTATTTTGTTCTAGGTGCTAGGTCGATGGCAAACTCCACTGCCTGCTTATGAGGTAACCCTAGAAGTTCTTCTGTGAATACACATATTCCCAGATCGAATCCTCCCCCTGAACCAAATTAGCGAATGCTAGTGCTTTCTTCTCGACAACGGGCTCTGGAAAATATTGTCCATTAAAATCTGCCACAAATTCCGCCCACGTGATGGAAGAAATCTCACGTCAATGGAATGTGGTTTTCTCCATGGATTTCCACCAGTAAGATGCTTCTTCTTGAAGCATGCATGTTGCCAATCACACTTGATGGTGGTGGGGCACAAATAGAGCCCTAAACACTTTTTTGGTAATGTCAATCCAGCTCTCCACCTTCATTGGATCGATCCCTCCAATAAATACCTCAACCCCATTCTTCTAGAACTTTTCCATAGTGTATCGTTCACTATCATCCACAGCTGGCGGCACCACTTGTCGGACTACTGGTGGCACTGGGTTTGGAAGATCCCCTCGCTCGCATGGGTAAGATAACCTTGCTCCCCCTTGGGCGCTCCCCTGATCACCATCTGGCATATTACTAGGACCCTCTACCGAATTTGAGGCTCCATTCCCTGCTACCACTCCCGGTAACCGCTGAACAATATTTTAAACCACAGAATTTATATTTTCAGAAGCCTGCGCCAATCCCTGTATAGCCATCAAGATCTAGGCCAACACATTCTTTGTGTTTGAATTGGACTGCGCAGATAGGTTTGACTGTCTACGAGTGCCTACCATCTGAAACGTCGAACCATCATGGTTCCTTAAGATGTTTTTTCTTTTTCCAGTTATGACTTAGGTTTATTAGGGACTGAATTTGTTCATTCAAAACACAACACATTGGGAAAAGATAATTATTGGACTTTTTAACAACGTACTTGAGTCATAAAATGTGAGCTAGTGGGAAACTGTGATCTGATACCACCTGAACGACCCGCCATATTTCACGATATTGTGGGCCTTGCTGGCCAGGTGTTACTCAAAATTTAAAAAAACCAACCCAATAACGACTAGTCCTAACCAGACTAGGTGTACTTAGAAGGTTACATGAATAATATGAAAGCAAATAAGTCTAGCATTTCTAACACAAAAGAACTTATGTTTCAAATGACAATGTATGAAATAATTATCCCACAGTATTGGACCACTTCCAATAGCCACATTTTTAACATAAGAAAAGAAAAAGTGAAGTCTGCCTATTATCTGTTCACCACATGAGCTGGTAAAAGAACCACTCTGTCATCTCTTAGTCTTTGCTAATCTGCGGAGGCAATTCCGCATTAGTGATTAAACACTAAGCTATATAATTAAATAAAACAAGTCCATAAAATCCCTATCAATATCTATAATATTGGCTGTTGTGACCATTCCAAAATGTTTATTTATTAGCTAATGGTTCAGTCCACCATGTCCATTAGTTGGCTGATGGGTCTATCCACCATGTCCATCTATTGGCTGATGGGTCTGTCAATCATGTCCATTACCGCCTGGCGAGTCCAATCTGCCATGTCCATTATTGGCGGGTGAGTCCAATCCACCATGTCTGTAATTGGCTTGCGAGTCCAATTTGCCATGTCCAATTTATTGGCTGATGGGTCAGTCCATCATGTCCATTACCGGCTGACAAGTCCAATCCGCCATGTCCATTATCGGCTGGTGAGTCCAATCCACCATGTCTGTAATTAGCTAGCGAGTCCAATCCGTCATGTCCAATTTATTGGCTGATGGGTCAGTCCATCATGTCCATTACCGGCTGGCGAGTCCAATCCACCATGTCCATTATCAGATGGTGAGTCCAATCCACCATGTCCGTAATTGGTTGGCGAGTCCAATCCTCCATGTCCAATTTATTGGCTGATGGGTCAGTCCATCATGTCCATTACCGGCTAGCGAGTCCAATCTGCCATGTCTATTATCCGATGGTGAGTCCAATCCACCATGTCCGTAATTGGCTGGCGAGTCCAATCCTCCATGTCCAGTTTATTGGCTTATGGGTCAGTCCATCATGTCCATTACCGGCTAGCGAGTCCAATCTGCCATGTCCATTATCAGCTGGTGAGTTCACTCCACCATGTCCGTAATTGGCTGGCGAGTCCAATCTACCATGTCCAATTTATTGGCTGATGGGTCAGTCCATCATGTCCATTATCGGCTGGCAAGTCTAATCAGCCATGCCTATTATTGGCTGGCGAGTCCAATCCGCCATGTCCAATGTATTGTATTATGGGCTGTCAGGTCTTTTCTGCTACATCCATTATTGGATTATGAAGGGCGTTGCCCATGTCGGACTAAGTCAATTCCTTGACCCCGGTTGCACTCAGTGCATGGTGGTCAAATCAGTGCTCAGGCTAACCAGGTTGTCCACAAGGGAAAATACAACATTTTAAATAATTTTACGGACCTGAAATTTGGTTGAAGAACCCTCAACTATAACAAATAATCCTAAAGTCTTCCCCTTTGTGTGTCAAATGTGCTCACAACCTATCCAGAGGATGTTTCATTTAACAACAGAACTTTCCTTTATATAGAAGAATTTGTGTGGAATTCTACAAGTCATTACATTAAATTTTATAAATTTGTGTGGAATTTAAGAAGTCACTATATTAAATTTTATAGAAATGAACGTAATTACTCATAACTATATTTGTGTGATAACGAAAGGTCAAAAAACTATGAATGGGTTATAATTACTCATAATTATATTTGTGGAATTCTAGAAGCTACAATTAACAAAATATTGATTTCCAAGAATTAATTAAATGATTTATTTTAAGATTTACAAAACCCTAAATAAAGTAACTTATTTATTTTTAGGGTTTTACAGCAGCACCCTTAAAATTCTTGAAAGATTAAATACTTGCCCTCATGCCGAAAGGGGTGATAGGGCGCAGTGGCGCAAGACGGCTTATTATGCCCATGCCGAGAGGGTGAGTAAATGACAAATATCAGTGCTCATACATGAGATTGTAACTAGATGGGCGGCCACCCTCCCAACATATTAAGAGCTCAGGATAGGCTCATAATTAGTAAAAGACGTAATTCAAATGTTGTGGGGAATATATTAATTGTTCTTGTAATTATACGACTTAGTGTTTTTATCACTAACGTGGAATTGCCTCCGTAGATATGAGCATGGAAGGATGGGTAAGGTTGGGATAGCTAAAGGACTCTATTATTGGACTATTCTTTTCTCCAGATTGTTTGTATGGCAGTGGGATTTTGGTTCGGTTTATGGGACTTAGATTATTCCGGGCATTTATATATTAAATTTATTATTGTGAATTTATAAAAAATCTTGAAAATTAATTTATGAAATATTTAGTTTCATATAGTAACACTTGGCTCGTAGCTCGATACAGGCGGGTTGTTACACTTGTATCCTAAATTGATGAGCTCAACCCATGTAACCTAATAGGAAATGGAGTCCGAATCATAATTAGATTACCCTGGCATACAAGATGAGGCAAAGCCTCCACATACGTACAATATGTAAAACTTAATTAACTTACTTATTTTGCTTAGTGATGGGTTAAACCTCATTAGATAGTTTAATTAATGTTTGCGGTTACATTTCAACTTAGTGCATGGTTTCATACGTAGGGTTTTTTCATCGGACTTAATCAGATGATTTTTTGAATAGACAAAATGGTATCCGATTAATTTAAAATTTGAACCCCTAGTTCAAGACACCTTAACGGTCTGTAATAATTATTAACTAGTGATAATATGTGAATTATCATGTTGATTGAGGTTAATTAAGGTTGGATTAATATGCTGTGAACAGTACTCCGTCACTGTACATCAAACTTCAAAATTTCGGCCAAAAAGCCTGAGAAGTCTAAATGGGCATCGGTCAATTAAAATAGTTATATAACACTTGAAAGATTAGCCCAGTAATATTCCAGGTCCAATTTCCTTGTAATTGGTCCTAGCTAATCTTTTTAATCTTGATTTCTAATTTAGTGATTTTTGTAATTTCCCCAACTAGGGTAGAATTAGAAAATTCTACTGAATTAAATACATACCCAAATGCTCCAAACATAACATAGACAATATTAGGATACTTAGTAAACTCTGTATTTTATTATATAATTTTCCCAAGGATGAATATATTTTCCACAGATTTTTCAATTCAAATGATAGAAATCAAATTATGAACTTTAGTTCATTTTGTACTCTAAAATTCCATTCTAATTAACCATTAGAATGAACTTTGTTTAGCTCTAAAATTTTCAAAGTTAGATAAAACAATTATTGGTTTATTACGTAAATTTTATAGATTTTTATGTGATCTAATTTTTAGCCAAACATTTAGCTAAACACACAATATAGGCAGTGAACACAGAACAGAACAAATGCACGCAATGTTTTATCAATTTTGTTTAGAGCATAGTTGAGGTAATTTTAGTATGGTAAATTTATGATATTAAGATCACAACATTATTAACATATGATCATAAGATATATTATGAAATTAAAATCATAACAAGGAGTAAAAATTATAGAAACGGGTGATCAGGTCACTGGAACCTTGAAAGCTGCCACCTTTAATCCAATTTTGAACCTTATCATGATCCCCCATGAAAAATCTGCCGACATGCTCAATATATAACTTGTAGGTCAATGTTGTGTGAAAACAAAAAATCTAAGATCATACAAATATGACATCTAAAACATGAGTTATCAATTTTATGCTCAACTAGTGCAGATCTGGACACACATATGATATAAAAATCATAACTATTTATCTACCAATGATAATGAGATGAAACTAACTCTCAAAAATTTTTTAGAGATATATCTAATAGAAAAAATATAATAAAAATAAATATGACAACATCTATACACAAAACAGTAACCCAAACAAAAATCATCAACGTAAACCAGGAAGGAACATACCTTTAGCTGGTCAAGGGGAGGTCACTTGGAGTTTTCCCACTCCAAGTTCTTCAACCCTTGAAAGAAGAACATCTTGGAAGGCCACTGAAGGATAGACAGATCTCAATGAGTGGCAAAGAAGGTTGGGAGAAGTAGTGGAAAGGTGATGGAAGCAGTAGATTTTATAGAAGAAGGGTGGTTCGTTTGGTGATGTCATAGGTATGGGTACCATACCTAAAGAGGAATGGGTTGGCTTGTTGATGTCATAGAGGTATGGGTGTCATACCTAGAGAGGTATACTTGTCACCTAGAGAGGTATGGGTGCCATACCTATAGGGGTATGGGTGCTATACAGATAGATGTATAGGTTGTGTTAACGAAAGAAGTATGAGTTGGGTTTGCTAAAAGAGGTATGGATTGGGTTATCTCCAAACCCAAAAACTTAGGGTTTAATCCTAAACGATCGGGTCCACCTCGGAAATTATACTGCAGGTCCCAAAAAGGGTTAGGGTGGTTCAAAAGGTGATCAAACACACAAAAGACACGCGAGGAATACAGTCCTAACATCTAACTATATGCAATTATATTGGACCCAACATGAACAACAAAAAGAAAACCGGGTGTGCCACATCTAAACAGGCGTACCGAGTGCTAAAGGAGGCTAAGGCCCGACAACTAATACATACGAAGATACCATACATAATACGTGTTTTACCTGATTAAACAACTTGATCCGGGTCATTATCGAGCCAAAATTAAAACCATAGGGCAAAAAACCCAGGGTTTACAATGAGACTTAAGTATTTTAGGAACTACAGCTTACATGATGTATGTATGACAGGCTGATTCCTTTAAGCCTATGTTGGTGTACTTGATATGCTATGTGTGGTGTGTGATTTGTTAGTATATTAATATTATCAACCTATAAGGTGTTAACTTTGGGGCATTCTAACAATTGTCTGCAGGGCGGGTAAGCCTTAAAGTATTAGAACATATTGATGAGCAATCAAAGTATGCAAGACGTATTTTGGATGCATCTATGTGTGTGTGATAGTGGAACAAGACGAGAATGGTTTATGTCTCTTGAAGGGTCCACGTGAAGACCGAGTATTTAGGTTTGACACGTTTGCACGCTATGATGCCTGTATGTATTTAATTTTTGTCTATGGGCTATGTGGAATAGGTAATCACAACCTAGTGTCTAGTTTACTACAAAATCAACATCGTCTAAGAATAAGTTACCTAATTAAAAGGCAGAAACTAAGTATAAGAACCGGATCATGCATTCGCATTATAAAAGCTCAGCCTTTTAGCTGCATTAGAGGTATTGCCTTTGTGTATCTCGGAGTGATTATTGTATTAGGAAAGTCACTCTTTTATGTACAGGAGAAGTGATACTTCTCTTATGACTTGGAGCACTTATATTAGGAGTCTTAAGAGTAAAAGCCTTCCTTAGGTATTATGATCAGCACCTATTTTGTATGTAAATTCTGTAAGGTTATTGTCTTAACCCTCCTTCGAGGTTGAGATCCAGTTTTGTAAAGTTTGTACGCTTGTAATCCAACAAATAGCTTTCAAGACTATAACATCAAGATTCTATCTGTTCTTCACTTCAAATTAGCATGTTACAATATTTCTTTAGAAGGCCTCCCAGAAGTGTGAGGTCATGAATAAGGGATCTAGATTTGAGACTATCTCCTTGGGAATCCCACGCAGCTTCATGATGATGATGATGTACAATCTTGCTATGTGTTCTATCGTCCCTGTTGAAATTGTAGGGATGAAGTGGGTTGGCTGCCCTGGTTTATCGGTCCACCACCATCCAAATGGAGTTTATGCTTCTTTCGAGTCCTTTGGAGTTTTGTAATAAAGCAGTAATGAACAAACTCTCATTTCCAAGTAGGTATGCCCAAAGGCTATATTAGTCTACGAGGGAGTTGATGTTGGGCCTTTATGCGTTGGCAAGTTTGACACTTGGAGACAAAATCCACAACATCATTCTTCATCCAATCCACTAGTAGGCGTCCTTCAAGTCCAGTTACATTTTAGTAACCCTAGGGTGTATCAAGACCTTTGAGTGATTTGGCTCCTCCAGGATACTCCACATTAACACACCATCTTTGGGTACACACAACCTCCCCCAAAATCGGATCACACTATTGGAATCAACTATGAAGTCAAAAATCTTTTCGATCATTTTCCAACTCCTCATCATCCATTTGGGCTAGTTAACATGATCCACCTAGTCTTTGGAAATGACAAAGTTTACTATTATCCTTGTTAGCCGTTCCACAAGGTCGATAGTCACCACTTCTGCCAACATAGCCCAAAGTCAAGCTGGATGCTGTCCCTTGTCCACTTCTGACTCAATGCACCCACCACAACGTCTACCTCCCCCGGATGGTATGATAGTTGTAAGTCATAATCCTTCAAATATTTCATCCACTATCTTCACTGAAGGTTAAGGTCATTCTGGGTGAATATATACTTCAAACTCTTGTGGTCATTAAAGGCTTCAAACTAAGCTCCATATAGTAGTTTCTCCAAATCTTTAGGACAAAAACAATTGCTACCAACTCCAAGTCATGTGTTGCAAAATTTTGATCATGAATCTTCAATTGACAGGAGCCATAGGTCACCACTTTGCCTCCTCGGATAAGGACACATCTCATACCTACAGAGATGCTTAACTAAAGATGACAAATGCTTCATTCCCGTTTGCCATGGTCAAGCTAGTGTTTTGGCTAAACTCTTCTTTAGAGATTGAAAGATATCCTCACATTTACTACTCTACTCAAACTTGACTCCCACTTTGTGTGCTTAGCCATTGGCGATCCCGCCAAGGAAAAGTCTTTGATGAATCTCCTGTACTATCCCACTAAACCAAGGAAACTCCTAATGTTAGTGACTGACTTGGGTCGTGGCCAATCAATAACTGCTTGCACTTTTAATGGTTCCACTACAATTCCTTCCTTCGAGATGACCCAAAAATTTCACCTTATCCAACCAGTAGTTGCACATTGTGAGCTTGGTGAATAGCTAATTCTCCCTCAGAACTTGAAGAGAAATAGAGAGGTGTTTCGCATGCTACTTCTCATTGTGTGAATAGACTAGAATGTTGTCTATGAACATGATAATAAACTTGTCTAAATATGGGTGGAATATTGTGCTCATGAATGACATAGAGGTTATGTCACTGCATTTATCAGACCAATACACATTACCAATAACTCGTACCATCCATACCGAGTATGGAATGCCATTTTCTAGATGTCTAACTCCTTTACTCGCAGCTGGTAATAACCGGGCAGCAAGTCTATCATAGAAAATACTCTAACTATTTTTATCTGATCAAATAGGTCATCAATCTTTAGTAAGGGGTATTAATTCTTGACTGCCATCTAATTGAGTTGACAATAGTTGATACGCAACCAGAGCAATTTGTCCTTCTTCTTCATGAAAAGGATAAGGGCTCCCAGGGTGATTTACTTGGCCAGATAAAACCTGGCTACAATTAACTCCTCTAGTTGACTCTTTAACTCTTTGGCATCTACCAGAGACATGTGGTAGAGTTCTTTAAAATTGGGTGAAAGATCTAGATGAAAATAGAACTCTAACACTAGAGCACAAAGGGATTAGAAGAGTTCAATCCGATCATAATTAAAACCGATTGTGAAATATGAAGTGAATCATACTTTATGCGTTAGCGGAGAAATATAAGTATGACTCTAGCAAAAGTACAAGTGATCCATAAACTGATTTGTAACCAATCTTATGTGTTGGACATACCATTTATAAGATGTGAAACAAATAAGTTATCCAAAATAGATCAACCAAAGTGAGGAAGATATACAAACAATGCACACAATAATTTTTTAAGAGGTTCCCAATTGATATGTCTTCTCTTCTATACCACCATATCCTACGGTTGGGTAGGGTTTCTACACTTCACTATGAACAAACCACAAGCATGTTACAATCTATGTAAAACCCCAAAAATAACTATATTATTTTATTTAAGGTTTTATAAATATTGGAATGATTCTTAAATATTATTTAATTAAATTAATTGTTGTGAATCAATATCATAAATTATCAATTATTACCTTTAGCATATTGGTACGATGAAATTTATGGATTCTTTTAAATAAGTTTTATTTATTGTATTTTATTTTATTCTGTTGATTTTTTCCCTTTCGGTGGAATAAGGTTCAACTACACATCAAACCCGTTAGCCTTGAATTAGTGGCGGCTATGATTTCTTGGGTAGACTGACATGGAGTGTAAGGATGAAGTTTTTGTTAAAAGTTGAAGATAAGGAGAAGACTTTTGGATCCCCATGTTGTTGGACGTGGAAGATTTTTGGGATTGAGAGTAGTGAGTGTGATTTGAAACCCAAAATTTTTTTATTTTCTTATATGGTAGGCTTTTCATTTTATTTAGTTTCCATAACTCATTCGCATTGAAAGAATACAATAGTCAGTTTTTTAATTTGTGTTATCACACTAATTGTGGGTGTTTTATATAGTTATGTATAATTATATGCTTTTCTATAAAAATATAATGTAGGGACTTCTTAAATTCCATACATATTCTTTTATATAAAGGAGAATTTGTTTGATATTAAATAAAACATCTTCTTGATAATTTGTGAACACATTTAGCTCACAATGGGAGAACTTTAGAGAAGTTAATCGAGTAGTTTGAGGGAAATTATTTTCTTTAGGTTGATTCCGCTAGAGCGTCTATTTTCCAATACTTTTTCCCCTTTAATATCGTCTCTTCCTTGTTGGGGAGCCTTTCCATCTTCTCTCACGTATAAATACACCTCTCCTCTTCCTCTTGCATGCATTTATAGTGTTTATGCTTTTTTACAATTTTGGGTTTGACTAATGAGTCATTAAATATTAATTAATTCATAATAAATTCGAACTAAGTTGCATTAAAACAAGTGATGATATTAGTAATAGTTGATCATATGTTATTATCTTATGTTTATGGTTGAAAGCAAGCTTTATATTATATACAGATAACAAAACTATTTTTGTTGTTATTATTGTTAGTGTTGTTGATTTATGTATATAGTTGTCTTTTAAATTCATGATCATGTGGGATAATTATTAATAAATAATTACTCATATAATCGTAAATAATTATATTGTGTTTTCATTTGGGATATGTATATTAATTTCATTAGATAATGTTAATAAATATTAGAGGTAATTATGATCTATATGTGTTTGTTAATGGTTACAATTAATTAATTAATTAATTACAATATAATCTATAAATTAATTAAATATAATTAATTAAGAAACAATGATGTCTTTATATCTTAGTAAGTGAATACGCATATGTGATCCTTAGTTATTAATTATTAATTGAATCACAAATACAATTAATCAGTATTGGGTTAATTAAAATATTATAAGTTCATATATATGAGCATATTATAACTATTCCATTAATATTTTACTACGTTAAAATGGGATTAGTATTAACTAATTGTTCAATGTTTACACTTATTTATATTTATGATGTCACTAATAAAATATAAAGTTAAGAACTTTATGTTGTTGTATTGGTAAATTAAGACATGGATTATTAGAATAAAATAGTATAATAATTACAATTGTTTAATCATAATAGCGTGCTTAAAATAAATAAAGTTCGAACCTTTACGAAGTTAAGTAATTTAAAATTATCTTACGATTTGTATCCTTTAAATTTTAATACAAACTATATCAATTAATTGGGTACCATGATCTAATTAATATTAGGATAATTAATTAGATGAAGTGAAAAGTTAATAAATGGTTATTACTAAATATCCAAGCTATTATTAACGGAATAAGTAATTGTTATTTCTTAGTATGAATTAAAGTAAGAAATTAATAGAAGTCTAAATGGTAACCAAAATTTCTAGGACGGTAATCTTAATATGTTTACTTTGGTTAAATAATTAATACATAAAGGAAATACACTAATATGAGTAATTAAATACATGCTAATAAGTTAATAATTATTTTATCGTTGGTAAGGGTGAATTGTGATTGAATAATTAATTTAAAAGGTAACGTATGACTTAATTGAGTGTCACATAAATAATTAATTATATCACCAGACTTATTGTAAATATTGTAAATTTAAAGTTTAATATTTTGTGTGTTGTTTGTTTGTTTTGTCAATTTTTGATCATCACATAATAAAGTAATTTCATTGCATGCATTTTTCCTTGTATAAAATTGGTTCATTCATGTTATGATTGTGTGTCATATTTGTGGGTGCTTCATCATAATTCCATTTCCGTATAATTACTTGAAATGTCATATATTCCTATTTGGTAGCCTTGGTTGGACTAAGCCCAAATTTAACGACCATGTGTCGAGCACAACCGGGGTTAAAGAATTAACTCAGTCCGAAATGGGGCTACACCCTTAAAATTCTTCAAAGATTAAATATCTGCCCTCATGCCGAAAGGGGTGACATGGCACAATGGTACAAGACGACTCATTATGTACTTGTGACCCTGAGAGGGTAAGTCAATGACAAGTATCGGTAACCACATGCGGTGGGCCACAAGCGTGTGTGCACATAGATGAAATTGTAGCTATATGGGGTGGCTAACCCCTCTTGGCATAATAAGAGTTCAACATAGGTTCATAATCACTAAAGGACTTAATTAATGATGTTGCGGAATATATTAACTTGTTTCTTTTAATTATATGATTTAGTATTTTTATTACTAATGCAAAATTGCTTCCTCATGTGGGAGCATGAAAAGAAGGGCAAAGTCGGGGCAGTTGGAGGACTATGTTATTAGAGTATTATTTTTTTTCTTATATGTTGTTTTACTTCTACATTGCTTGCATGGCAGTAGAATTTTGGTTTGTTTTATGGGTATAACATTAATTCGAGCATTTATGGGTATAACATTAATTCGAACATTAATTCGAGCATTCATGATATTGGTAAATTAATATGCAATTAATTTATGAGACATTTAGTTTAATATTGTAACACTTGGAGAGTGGCTCGAAATGTGTGGGTCTTATAATCTAAGTGTACAACCTCTTGTCCTTGACCAAGCAAGACCCAAGTGCTTTACGAGCCCACCTGTCCTCCTCTGCACTTAACTCCAAGCCAACTTCACAAGCCACATGCTTGTTCCTTAACCCCTCACTCAACTTTACAAGCCGTACCTGACACTTAAATTTACAATACCACTCAACCCCATTTCACACCCGAAGTGTACAATAGCCTAATAGTGCAAGCATACACCACAAGCTCACACCCGATCTTGTTTACAACAATCCTCAAAAGATCAAAAATATCTTTAACATGCTCTCTTGAATCTGAAAGTTAAGAACTTCTCAAATGTTGCTTTAGAAAAGCATACCCAATCTGGAATCCCAATTCTCAATCTTTCTTCCTTTTTTTGTATGATTATACCATTAAAGCTCTAAACTTTGCCCATAAACCAAGCCTATATTTATAGCCGAATAGATCAAGCATGTCCATAGCTCCCAACTACTTGAGGATTAATGTGCAGAAGGCTCCTCCAAACTACAACACAAGTTTCCCACTCAAGTTTGAATTCCAAATAAGTTCAAAGCTTTTAGACTCCAGTTGAATGTCAGGTCTTGAAGAAGTCGTCAATTTGGTCTCAAGAAGTCTCCAGGAAAAGTCCATGACCATGTCCAAAGTCATCTTGACTGAGATCAGCTCCATGTTTGCAACATGTCCAAATGAGCAAAATCAATCCAAACTACAAAACCCTTATTTAAGTTGATCTAAGAACCATATCAGAAATGTTACAATTGAGTCAAGTCATTTTTAAAGTTGTTGGTCGGTAAGATTCGATAGAAAAAATAAATCAAAACTACCTTTTTAGCGTCATGGGAATGGAAGACATTATTAAATATGTGTCAAAACACATCGAATATAAATGAAAATAAGAAAAGAAAATGATTCCACTACGCTTAAGTATGTCTAGAGTTTGTATTTCATTCAATTAAAGTCAACTCAGGATTTACAAGACCTATATATATATATATATATATATATATATATATATATATATATATATATCAGTCTAAAAAATAACTAGTACAAACTGGCAAATGGGTATTTTATTGCCCACAAAAACTTAGGAAACTTCAGAATTGCTTCACACTGGGCGACAAGCAAAAATACTTAAACATATGTTAGCGCGAATGCATGACTAATATTCATATTTATACATACAACGCTTATACCCTCACGTCCTCCATATTACACTTGCCACAGTGCTCGAGTGGTAAAAAGAACAGTTAAGTTAGTGCCACAAATTGTAGAAATATACTGCGTTACACATTACCCTCATACACCGCACTACCTTAGAGTACTAGTTCGGCCCATACATATCTCCATACTTCTCGCTCTCTTATTCGTAAAATCCGTAAAAATACATGTACTTATATAATAAGTTTAGGTAAGAGACTTGTATAATATATTTCTATAGTTTTAGTTCGAAAATCAACAACAGATTCTCATCCTTATAGTTTTATTAAAAATGTGTAGAAAACATGACTAAATAGCCTACCATCGAAAGGATCCACAAAACATTGTCGATTTTGTCCTGCGTCTAAAACATGATTAAACTCGGCACGCGGGGAGTCATGCAAAGATCAAGCAAAGAGAGTCCTATGCATCTATGGTCCAAGCTCCAAGTGCATCGATATAGCTACGGCGAGCCCAGACTCCATAACCTAAATTGAAACCCATTCGTAAGTAAAATACTCACATCTTTATATAGTGCATGCTTGTGCTTTGTGCTCATATCATCAATAAAACATAAAAAAGAAAACAATGCTAATAAACATATAACTAAACATGTGGCAAGGAAATCGAGACATGATAATAATAATTTTTAAATAAATAAATAAATAAATAAGGAAATACACTGATGGATAATTTGAAAAATAATAAATACATGAACATAAATAATATTCTAATTATAAAATAATAATATAATTAACTGTATTAATACACAGGTAAACAAGAATAAATATCATATATACTCATGTTAGTAAATATATAAAAAATTAATAATAAATAAATAAATAGTTAATACTCATTAATCATGAATAATAATAATATCATAGTTATAGAATACAAGAATACATAATTAAATACAAACAAATAATGGCATACACGTGAACAAAAAAATAGGTAAAGAAATAAATACAATTTAGAAAACATAAATATGACTAATATAAATATGTAAATATATCATTATTAATAATAAATAATAAATAAATGAATGACTAATATTAATTTATCATGAAGAATATTACTAAAAATGTCGAATATACAAACATAAGACTAAATATGTCTAAATACTAACACGAGTAAGAAATAATTAATATTCAATTAATTAATTAATTAAATTAAGATAAAAATGAACGAAAATAATATCTATAAATAAATACGTTATCAATAACAATAATTAGCCACATCCTCATTCATCCTAGCCAACAAATGTATAAATAACAAGAAATGAATAATCATGAATAAACAAATAAATAAATAAACTAATTAATAAAAATTTACTCATAACATACAAACATGCTAAATAATATGAATATTTATCTAAATTAATTTAAGGAGTCTTGAATTACCAAAATCAGTCGAGAACTGGCTAGAAACAGCTCAAAATGAACTAAACTAGACTGAACTGAGTTGAACCATACCGAGTTTGGTCGAGTCAACTTGGCTAGGGTTAAATAAATTGCTGGATTGGGTTGGCTGGGCTGATCTATAGTGATGGACATGGACACGGGCTCAGACTAGTGGACTCAGACACGACCAAGCAGACTTGACGCTAGCAACGCAAAGTGAACATGGTCAAATGGACCGATCGAGGCGGCTAGTGCCCGTAGCTGGAGAAAGCCGACTGCAGGAAGGCTGGAGTTGCCGCCGGTTGAGATTGACAGGGGCATTAAGACGGACGTGATGGTGGTGACGATTGGTAGCATCTGGCCATTGGTTGGCCGGAAAATGGCTAGAAAGAAAGCGAAATCAACACGGGTGCGGCAGCGTCACCAACGGTGGTTGTAGGTGGTCTCAAAATGGAGATTAGGACATGATGAGGCTATGTGGGTGGTTGGATCAGCCGGAGGTGACTTGCCAGAGCTGAAAAATGGGCCAAATAGTGGCGGTAGTGGTGGAAACAGGCTATGTAAAGTGTAACAGCCTATATCTCGTACATGCTTGGGAACCGAACTAGAATGTCACTGGTCCTGTTAGGTCGGCTAACCCGAACCCAATTCATGCAGATTTACTCTCAGTGTTACAAGATTGAAGATGTAAATCACTTTGCATGGATAAATGCACAACAACTCAACATGCTATTACATGGATGATATGGCAAAGAGGTTTACAAACCAAAATAATTACGATAAAATTCATAAAATAAAATGGACAAAGTCTCCCTTAAAAGTGCTTAAGGGCTACCCTATCAAATTTACATGTATAAACCTATATAAATATATCACGCATCATTCACAAAAAATTCAAGTCTGCTGCATAAGTTATTCTAAATCTTAAGTCTAAACCCATCGTGTATTCTATTCGCTTTCCAAATCCAATTCTAGGCTTTACTTGATGTTCATATTCAATATTTAACAATTTTACTCAACATATGTATTCAAATTTCTCAATTAGAAATTCTACTTCTCGAGCGCATCCGACAATCCTACAAGTGCAAACCGTAGGTGTACATAAACTGAGCCTAGTGCAAAGTGTGCCCTCACAACGCCTTTCCACTAAGCTCTGGAACAAAGACACCCTAGCAAGCCCATGTTCTAGTCCCTTTTGGGTCAAGGCTCAAGTTTCGGCGCAAAGGCTCAGTGTTTGTCAGAGCTTAGTGCCCTTGGGCTCAAATTTGAAAATTTTCTCCTTTTTCTAGCATGAAGGCTCTACGCCAGTGCCTTTGTGTTTAGAAAGTTGACTTGTTTTTTCGTGCGACGTGGTTTGGGTTTGACAAATTCATGGTTCTGCTTGTAGAGGAGTGTGCAAAGGTGATGGGATAGCTCCCTTGCAGAGGAGGTGTTTTCTCATCATTTACAACAAGTCTAGTGACATAATTAATAATTTATGTGACATAATCATTTAAGTCAAACTTTACATTTTAAATTAATTATTTAAATCATAATTCACACTTCACTAATGATAAAATAATTATTAACTTATAACCAATTGTTTAATTACTATTATTAGTATATTTTCCTTTCAGATGATAATTACTTAACCATGATCTTGACGATTTAGCTTACAGTTTTAATATTTAATCACTATCATTATTAATAGCCATTTAGTGAGTACTAGATACATAATTCATTGATTAAAAGCTTTGGTGTACCTATAATAATCTATTAACTTTTTATTAATTTAGAATATTTAAATAGAAATTAATTAAGTCGTTTGATTTAATTATGTAAAATGATTTGTATTATCCTAATTCAAAGCTACTACTTATACAATTATTTTAAACTATTCAACTCAATAAAGGTTAAAACTTTATTTATTTTTATTATGCTATTTAGGTTCAATGTTTGTGATTTTTACATGATAATAGTTTAATAGCTCATCTACCTTACTAATTCGTTATTAAAATAATCACTTTATCTACCTAGTATTAAATTTAATATGGTAAAGGTGAAATCTTTATTTCATTAATCACTTATAACTATCTGATTTAAAATAATAACTTTTAGTACATTGTTTAATTATTAACAGTTTATCATTATCGTAATTTTTTATTACTCGTGGCGACTTCGTACAATAATTAATTAGTTTAGCAACTGTAACCCATAACCATTAGAATAATAATTTTTTAACAATTTATTACGAGTTAGTATTATTTTTAACTCGAGCCGTTGGCGAGTTAAGTTTTATTTACGAGCTTCTTCCCTGCCAACCCTTCTCTTGTCCAAACCTTATCTTGGCACAAAACCAGATCACGACCTCCATGCACACAAGCCTCAAGATAACTACTCAACTTAGTCCCACATCTAATACATACTGGGAGAAGGTCCTGTTTGTAAGTGGGAATGGACTATAGATGTTTAACTTAGGTTAACCATTTTAAAGAAATAACTTATGCCCATTACGTTGCACTTTGGGTCAGATCGTTACACCTTTTCTCCTATCTTCTCAAGTTCCACTATGCTTCACTCCTCTTAGCTCTGAAGACAAGCCAAGTACAGTGCAATCATGACATACGCCCTAGAATTTGTATCCATAACCCTACGCCTCTCCACGTGTGAGATGCTCATAGATGCAGGGTTGAAAATGAAGTAGCATGAAATGAAAGTAGAGTGCTGGGTAAATCCCATCGAAAATGAAACAATTGGGCTCCTCAACGGTCGCACCTTAGGACTTAGCCCTTGAAGTGAGACTTACCCGAAACAAGCTCTCCACTCTCAATTGCAAAAACATAATATAAAAATAGTAGGCTTAGTAGGTAGGGAATAATAATATTAATAAGCCTCCGGAAAAAAGGTAACTTGCGATGGATCTTTTTCTTTTCAAAAACATCTTAATGGATATCATCCTCGAGATTTATTAAACATGACGTCTTTTATAGCCTAAATTAAGTGGGTCGTGATAAAACCACCACTTAACTCGTCCCTTGATATAAAACAAACTACTCATCAGATAAACGTAAAATAAGAAATGAGTCCTGAATGGACTTGGTCTTCAAGCTCTAAGCAATCTACCGGCAAGCTTGAACGACGCAAATTCTAAATGAACCCAACTCAACATCTAACACAATAATATGATGTACACATGAGCATGTGTATATATTTTTAGTGAATAAATATATGACATGAATGAAATAAAAAAGAACAATAAGAAAACAATAATACAAGAGTTACCAAAACATAAGATTTAACGAAATCGTAGGTATACAATATCATGCTACTAGACTGGTCTAAAGTTAAAGACTTCCATCAAATGTCAGGAAAAAAGTAGATTAAATAATAACATACACAAAAGAATAATGGGTCATCATAGACTAGAACACAAAAATTTGTTACTCTAAGTATAGTTGAAGTACGGGTACCTCGACGTAGAACTAACTTTGATGGAAAATTTCGGTGAACACTAGTGGGTGACAATGTTAGGAAAATTCAACAAAATGAAGAATGATAGTAACACAATTTGGAATTTAGGGTAAAAAGATGTGTTTTTAAAGACAATGTTTTTTATATAAAAATGTGAAGACAAGGAAATAAAAGGACAATGAATCTTATTATATGAAATTGAAGAGGTGTACATGAATATAGGTATAATTAATAAATATGACCCACCATGTTGTATGGTTTATTAATGGGACATGACTCATTACATCTTTATAGCCATAATTAAAATGTAGATGCACAAATTTTATTGCTTTAAGAACAGTACAACACTAAAGAAATCTTTAAATGAATATAAAGTCAAGCTAGTAATGTACATTATAAAGTAGAAGACTATCAAGAAGTGACAGGAAGCCAAAGGTCATATCAACCTAGGTATATTTGATAACATCTTGACACTAAATACTTGACAGAAACACCCCCCAAAATGGCCATTCTAACATGTAAATGGCTCTATTAACTACTTCTAAAACACAATGCATGCTAAACAAAATCACACCAACAGGCATGCACATGAGCCCAGGCCTTCAAAACCAAGGCACGAGCAACACTAACTCTCCCCAAAATTGGGAGTTAAAATTAAAGCCAAACCAAATCGAACCAAAAGGCAATTGAATAAAACCAAAGGCCAAACCAAATCAAACAACAAATAAAGGTGACCATCTTGCTGATCAAGAAAGGAACATGTAACACACCAAATCCAATTCACAATTAAACCAAACTTGAAGTGTTACGGGAGACTGAACTAACACTCAAATTTGATTAACCTCCCAAACCTAATCAGAAGGTATCTATTCTAAGCATCATAAAATGAAAGGAACATCATTATGAATTTATGAAATGCATACCCTAGCAGGACACTACGTGGATGATAAGACAAAAAATCACACTCCAAACGGTTAAATATGATAAAAATTTTGTAAATAAATGGATAGAGTTTCCCCTATAAGTTAAATAAGGCAATCTCCCTGTCCATATCACAAAATATACGAAAATAACAAGATATATCATAACAATATCACATTTTGCAACACATAACAACTTCTATATCATAATGCCTGACTGGGTCTTAATCCATCTGCTATCCACATTAGCATGACTGAAAGTTCACTAACTTCATTCACAACAGTGTCATTATCATCAACATCATAATATCATTATCATCGTCAAAATATTTCATAAAAAAGTTCTAAACATTAACTGGCATTAAAATAAAGTGTCATATCATCTGCCATGTGTGTGTGCAAGGATGTCACTGCTAATTCGTCAAGTCTGGCATATTGTGTTGTGCCTGATGCCCACCTACAATATTGTAGAAAAGAGTTAGCAATGGTTCTCAATGGTCTAGTTTATTAGTAAAATCAAACGGTTAATGAGAACTAACTGTCATGAAAAGAATACATGTTAATACAATAGAACTCTCACCAAGGTAACTACTACAACACCATTGAGCTATAGTCATAGTAGCATACCGAATTGACTAGTCTTATGCCTCTCTCACATTTTTAACTGACCCTCTCTCAGGAATGTGAACATCAGGTGCATCAAGACCCAATGTACCCCCTTCTGATGCTTGAATGATATGACAAGCAAAATAGCAACACTAAGACAATCATATGTATACTGATCAATTCATGCAACACTAGCCTATCGATAATATAGTCAATTAGGTACAACTACATGACACGAAGATAACATGGTAATATTTCATGCCACACTCAATAAGGTAAGGTAACCCTAATAATCATGTCATATACGTATGATAAACCTGTAATTTAATTCCATATCATGGTAATGCAATTAAATTCAAGTGTCATCACTAATCACAACCTTACTACTATTATACAAAAATCTCATCAATTAATACTTAACCATTTGTATCTATATTCATAGGTAAACATAGCATCAACATCACAAAATTATTAATATGCAGTTAACATAACAATTAACTAAATAAAGGTTGTGATTCTGATAATCAAACTAATACCAAATTGTTATAATTCTAGTATTTATTTGTAATGATATCAACAGTTCATAATCAATCTTCATACTAATTAATAAAATTAGTTTTTTTACGGTCCATCACACTTAGTTAACAAAGCAGCCTAAATTTGCATACATGCAATCAATTTTAAAGTATATAATCAAACTCATCCAGAATATTCATCAAAGCAGGCAAATTGAATCCATTGATTAACATCATACAAATTACATCACATTATAATCATAATGATCAATCATATGAAATGAAATGAAGTCAAATTGTATACCTAAGTCAGCAGTCATGAGGCGGCAGCGCGGCTGGTAGTGGATGATAAGTGGAGGAAGACAATGGTTGCGTTCGTTGTCCCTCCAGAGAGGAGATTCGTGGTCGCCGGAGCTACCTTGACCTGTGACAACGTCTCATCGCCTATGATGGCAAGAGGGACCTCACTTAACATGGGCCATTTGGACATATTTTATTTCCGTGATTAATAACCCTCGAAGATGAGATTCTAAAGTTGTTTTCGAATCAAGATCCACTACAAAGTTGCTTTTAGGCTCGTTATATAAATCCTTTTCCATGACTAAGTATGATTTTTTCGAGTTTCCAGTGAGACAAGAGATGATGAAATTGACTCGCGCGTGCCGTGAGCGGTGTATGTTCTAGTGAAAGGGGGGCCCTGGATTGGTGAGTGGACCGTTCCATTCTCAAGGGATCCAAACAACTTCGTGTTTTGAGTTCCTCACACCTGCAGAAATGTGGAGGTTTATAGGTAATGTTTGGTATAGCGAGCACCAGACATGTGGTTTAAAAGGGCACTGAAGGTGAATGAGTGAGAGTACTCGGCCTTTATGCTCAAAGGCAGGAGACATACAAAGGATGAAGAGGGCTTCAGGCAGGAGACTACTAGTATCATTTTCTTTGAGAGTTCACATGGAGGTATGTGTATCATTTTCTTTGTCGTGGACTATCAAATTTTACTTGCCAGTTTGTACTAGTTATTTTTTGAACTAGTAGCACTCGTTACTGACATTTTTCATATTTTATATAAATGTATTGTGATCCTAAGTCGGCTTTGGTGAGAGGATAGATAAACGCTATACACACTTGAGCTCAGTACAATTATTTTCTTTTATACTTTTATTTATATTTGATATGTTTTGATGCATGTTTGGTATTGTTTTCCTTCTCAAGATGCCAAGCAGGTTATTTCGATCTATATTATTGATCAAGTATTGTAGATTAGCAGTTTTAAACATAACTTGACCCGATCATAACATTTCTCATTTGATTCTTAGTGAATAGAAATTAGGGTGTTATAGTTTTGGTATCAGAGCCATATTTTGGGCAATTGAGATGGAAGACTTTTTTTGTGCTAAGTGTGTGGAGCTATCCTTAGCCAAGCTGACAGGTATTTCCCTTGGTTTTTTTTTCTTAGGATTTCAGATGGTGTCCTCAGTTAGACTTGAGCAGTGCATGTTTCAGTGTTAACTGTTATAGAAGTTATGAGATCAAGATTTTAGGAGACACCAGTAGGGATCACACTGAAATGTCATGATATGCTTATAGGCTCATCCTTTCTTTTTACTACGCCAAAGATTTAGACAACTTTGAGTGTCCACATGTTCAGTTAGTGAGGTAGAATCGGATGGTGACCAAGAGTGCCTAGAACTTTGGCGACCACTTTGTAACACTTGCCCGTCTATTGCATGTTACCACTTTAGCCATTCTTCCTTGAAACATAGTGTACTATGTTATAAGAGATGGCACCAGTAGAGAATTTTTAGTATAGAGATACTTACATAGTTACGTGACACATGTTAAACCTCACTATGAGTCCCCATGGATACGAGGGGAGATAGTTGTTCTTTGGGTAGTTTGAACCCCGCCAATTTAGAAGTGTGTGACAAGTACGGCATTCAGAAATGCATGCTTACTATTAGTTGATTAAACTAGAGCTACTTAGGAGTCATCTCATAGGCTCGTCATTGATTGGATGTTCCATAGGCTGGCCACTTTTAGAGGAGTCAAATCATGATGATCTCAAAGACATGTCTATGGACCTACCCATATTTTTGAGCCACTTGTTAGCCTACTTGGAGTTTTTCATTACCCCTTTGCTTAGTACACTACTTAGTACACATGACGTCAGTCCACGTGAGGATGAGACACCTACTAGTTAGAGCTGAAGAGCAGTTTGATCAAACTTAGAAGAGAGATACCGCCTCTTTTCATGTGACTCACACACACCAAACATAGCTGACCATTTTCAGACTCACCCATCCAAATATATCAATCTTACCTTCAGTTTTCTAGAAGGTTGAGATGAGCAGATATTGACCAATATACATACCACAGACCAGATGCAGATCCTACAATTTTATGCAGAGTATGTTTTAATACTCATTGATACTCGTTGTACATGTACATGCATTTTCACCACCATTCCATCACATAGAGCTCCCTTCAGCAGTAGCCAGTGGTTATATAGATAGTTGTGACAGCCATGACATGCAGTAGAATCATACCACCTATCCTTCTTCCATTATGGAATAGAGTGAGGTACTTGATGTGAGACCAAGTTAGCTAGATCCCAGTAAGCAGTTTAGTTCCTCTTATAGGAACAACAAAGAGTTTGACCTAGATTGGGGATAATGAGCCCCATTAGCTTGCACCTTTACCTTGTACTAGTGTCCACTATATGCTAGCAGTGCTAGCAAGAAACCCTAGTATGCCATTGGACCTGGAGCAGACTACCTTAAGGGTACTTGTACTCAACATATCATATTGATGAGAATCAGGGAGGCATGGGTAGTTGTTAGCTACATAGCTCATACCAATATAGTTTTTGCTGATGTAATTCAGATTAGTACCTTGCAGTACTCTAGTCTACCTACTTGACCACCCAGTAGGCCCTTAAGGTGAACCTTAGCTTTTTCTGCCGACATCTTTGCATTTCAGTCCCCATAGTTTGCCACCTTAGGAGCCAGTCTAGCCAGATGATTCCAACATGTATGGTCAGTCCAATAGCATGTATGGTCTATTTCGTTGGACTATTCGATTACACATAATCTGTCTAGCAAGATTATTAAGGAGCTAGCGAGCTTTGCTTCAGGTTAGGCTTTTACCCGCTTAAAGTTTTTCCTGGTTTGGGCTAGTCTCAAGTTTGTTGGAGTGAGCTAAACACAAACTAGTTAAGACCAAGAGTATAGGGCCTAGATGTGTAACGACCCGCCATTTTTCACGATATTTTTCAGTCCCCATAGTTTGCCACCTTAGGAGCCAGTCTAGCCAGATGATTCCAACATGTATGGTCAGTCCAATAGCATGTATGGTCTATTTCGTTGGACTATTCGATTACACATAATCTGTCTAGCAAGATTATTAAGGAGCTAGCGAGCTTTGCTTCAGGTTAGGCTTTTACCCGCTTAAAGTTTTTCCTAGTTTGGGCTAGTCTCAAGTTTGTTGGAGTGAGCTAAACACAAACTAGTTAAGACCAAGAGTATAGGGCCTAGATGTGTAACGACCCGCCATTTTTCATGATATTGTGGGCCTAACTGGCTAGGTGTTACTCAAAAGTAAAGTAATTATGTCAAACATTTTTTATAAATAATAACATATATAAAGATCCCACAGTCTTGGACCGTTTTTTATAAATAATAACATATATAAAGATCCCACAGCCTTGGACCGTTTTTTATAAATTATAACATATATAAAGATCCCACAGTCTTGGACCATTTCCCAGCAGCCACACTTATTTCTCAATTAAATAAAAAAAGGAGTCCTCATATTTATTTTGCTCCATACTCTGGCTGTCAATCACCTAATCTCGTATCTGCACACCTGCGGAGGCGATTCCGCGTTAGTGATTACAACACTAAGGAGTATAATAGATAAAACAAAACAAGTACATTCCACTATTTCCTTATGTTTATTTTAATATGCGGTGGAGCGATTCCGCTATACTCCAAAACAATGCGGAGGAGGCATCCGGTGTGATCCGCACACCCCGGCCGTAGCCTTTTTTGTGGGGAGGCTACCACTACCGTCTCCAGTGCTAGTGCCTCGCACACCCTGGCCGTAGCCTTTTGTGGGGTAGCTGTCACTGCACTCGGGTGATTGCTATGCCCCGTTTGTAGGGAAGCTCTCATTACCAATTCTAGTGCCAGTGCCTCACACACCCCGGCCGTATCCTTTTTATGGGGAGGCTATCACTGTACTCCAGTGCCAGTGCCTCACACACCTCGGCCGTAGCCTTTTTATAGGGCGGCTATCACTACACTCCAGTGCGATGGAGGAATCGCTGTGCCTCACTCACCCCGGCCATAGCCTTTTTATTGGGCGGCTATCACTACTCCAAAACAATGTCGATGCATTACAAAATTCACGTACATAACACGACCCAGTGTCGGACTGAGTCAATTCATTGACCCCGGTTGCACTCGGTGCATGGTAGTCGAATCTGGGCTCAGGCCGACCTAGGCTACCAACAAGGAAAATATGATGTTCTACCTATTATACGTACCTGACTTGTGATTTCGTCTGACTGTGACCCGTGAACCCTAATCTGAATGAGGGCATAAAATTATACATTAGTATAATTTTATTTTGCATGAACCTACATGCAACTTACATGACTAATATACTATCAATTTTAAATGATGTAATTAGTTCATGTTAGTCTTCATTGCTTAATAAATTTTCAGCAATTCTAATGATAATTAATTATTAATTATCCCCATCCAAATCCTCATTATCTAATTGATAATTTAATTATTAACATGTCCATTTACAAAACAACTAAGCAATCGATAAGAACCCCATGCATAAGACGCTGGAGATCTAGCAACTTGGCAAGGCATCTTCAACAAACCTTGCATGCAAGAATCCTAATAGAAACAAATAAGATGAGGGATGAAATACTCACACAGTAATGGGGAGGTCGCCTGGGTCGGAGATGAGGGATGAAATACTCCCTCCTCCTGCATATATATACACTTCAACCATTCCCTCCATTAAATTTTCATACCCCATCATCCCTTGGTATTCCCTAGGTTCAACGAGACCCTTTATTAAATTCTCACACCCCATCATCCATTGGTATTTCCTAGGTTCAACGAGCCCTTTAATTAAATTCTCACACCCCATCATCCCTTGGTATTCCCTAGGTTCAACGAGCCCCTTCATTAAATTCTCACACCCTATCATCCATTCATGAATAGGTATTTTCTAGGTGACCTTAAGTCGAACCATGACCGGTCGACTTGATAACCAACCATATTGGTTCATCTATATTTATTTCATAATAATTAGGTTCGAGTCTTGTAATAATTTTCATGGTTTTTACAATCTCCCCAACTTAGAAATATTTTGTCCCCGAAATATTATAACAAGCAAGATGATAAGCATGATTAATTATATCTTCGGGATCTCAGGCTGCTCCTGTTGTTGCTTCAGGGGCTGACGACACTCATTTTGCAGGTGTCCCGTCCTTCCACAATTGTAGCACAAACGAGGCTCACTGCATAACCCTGAATGCATCTTGTTGCAATTTTTACATAGTCGATACGGAATCTCCTGAAACTTCCTTTTGCGGTTCCAAACGACATTCCGTTATGTTCAAAAAAATTTTTTTTCTTCAATGATTACTTTGGTTTGTTAGTGAGTCCACTAATTCACTAATGACATACCCCATTGGAGAAAGATAAATATTGGACTCTTCAACAAGGTACTTGAGTCATAAGATGTGAGCTTTTGCGAAACCTTACTCTGATACCACCTGTAACAACCCGCCATTTTTCACGATATTGTGGGCCTAACTGGCTTGGTGTTACTCAAAAGTAAAGTATTATGTCAAACATTTTATAGAAATAATAACATATATAAAGATCCTACATTCTTGGACCGTTTTTATAAATAATAACATATATAAAGATCCTACAGTCTTGGACCGTTTCCCAGCAGCCACACTTATTTCTCAATTAAATAAAAAAAGGAGTCCTCATATTTATTTTGCTCCATACTCTGGTATGTCAATCACCTACTCTCGTATCTGCACACCTGCGGAGGCGATTCCGCGTTAGTGATTACAACACTAAGTAGTATAATAGATAAAACAAAACAAATACATTCCACTATTTCCTTATGTTTATTTTAATATGCGGTGGAGCGATTCCGCTATACTCCAAAACAATGCGGAGGAGGTATCCGCTGTGATCCGCACACCCCGGCCGTAGCCTTTTTTGTGGGGAGGCTACCACTACCGTCTCCAATGCTAGTGCCTCGCACACCCTGGCCGTAGCCTTTTTGTGGGGTAGCTGTCACTGCACTCGGGTGATTGCTATGCCCCGTTTGTGGGGAAGCTCTCATTACCAATTCTAGTGCCAGTGCCTCGCACACCCCGATCGTAGCCTTTTTATGGGGAGGCTATCACTACACTCCAGTGCCAGTGCCTCCCACACCCCGGCCGTAGCCTTTTTATAGGGCGGCTATCACTGCACTCCAGTGCGATGGAGGAATCGCTGTGCCTCACTCACCCCGGCCGTAGCCTTTTTATGGGGCGGCTATCACTACTTCAAAACAATGTCGATGCATTACAAAATTCACGTACATAAGACGACCCAGTGTCGGACTGAGTCAATTCATTGACCCTGGTTGCACTCGGTGCATGGTGGTAGAATCTAGGCTCAGGCCGACCTAGGCTACTAACAAGGAAAGTATGATGTTCTATCTATTATACGTACCTGACTTGTGATTTCGTCTGACTGTGACCCGTGAACCCTAATCTGAATGAGGGCATAAAATTATACATTAGTATAATTTTATTTTGCATGAACCTACATGCAACTTACATGACTAATATACTATCAATTTTAAATGATGTAATTAGTTCACGTTAGTCTTCATTGCTTAATAAATTTTCAGCAATTCTAATGATAATTAATTATTAATTATCCCCATCCAAATCCTCATTATCTAATTGATAATTTAATTAATAACATGTCCATTTACAAAACAACTAAGCAATCGATAAGAACCCCATGCATAAGACATTGGAGATCTAGCAACTTGGCAAGGCGTCTTCAACAAACCTTGCATGCAAGAATCCTAATAGAAACAAATAAGATGAGGGATGAAATACTCACACAATAATGGGGAGGTCGCCTGGGACGGAGATGAGGGATGAAATACTCCCTCCTCCTGCATATATATACACTTCAACCATTCCCTCCATTAAATTTTCATACCCCATCACCCCTTGGTATTCCCTTGGTTCAACGAGCCCCTTCATTAAATTCTCACACCCCATCATCCATTGGTATTTCCTAGGTTCAACGAGCCCTTTAATTAAATTCTCACACCCCATCATCCCTTGGTATTCCCTAGGTTCAACGAGCCCCTTGATTAAATTCTCACACCCTATCATCCATTGGTACTTCCTAGGTTCAACCACCCCTTCATTAAATTCTCACACCCTATCGTCCATTCATGAATAGGTATTTTCTAGGTGACCTTAAGTCGAACCATGACCGGTCGACTTGATAACCAACCATATTGGTTCATCTATATTTATTTCATAATAATTAGGTTCGAGTCTTGTAATAATTTTCATGGTTTTTACAAGATGGCTCTTGAAGCAAGTTATGGAGGCTCAATATGCCCAACATTCAAATGATAGCTTTAGCCATGCTATAATAGAATATGAGTTATTAGTGTATACATGAGGTATACAGATTTTTTCCGTGGTAGCTTGGATTTTAGGCCTAGATATAAGTTGTTTCCGTGTTTAGTATCTGATTGTGATTTTTAGGATATCTCATTTACATGCATCTAAGGGATTTTGGATTACCAATGGTCCATGTGGACATAGATTGATTGAGTAGTAGATTTTCTATAACGACTTGGCTAAAGGTGCAAAATAATGGGCTAAGTCATTTTGAAAAATGGTTAGCCAAGTTAAAGATCTATAGTTTATATTCTCTCTTATAAACAAAATCTTTCTGCGCTAGATATTAAATTTGGGACTAAGTTGGTCCACTATTACACATGGGGCCGAGTTGTTATAAATGGTATTAGAGCCTCCTAGCTTCGTGTTAGATGGTGGACAAGACTCGGGACGTTGACTACGCTAAAAAAGGTCGTGGGCTGGGCTATCAACAAGCCAAGTGAAGGAATTTTGGGGATGAAATTTCCTAAGATAGGTGGATTGTGAGATCCCTCAATTTTGTCCCACATCTAATACATACTGGGCCAAAATCCTGCTTATAAGTGGGATTGAGCTATAGATCGTTTAACTTAGTTAATCACTATTGTAGAGATGACTTAGTCCCACTACGTTACACTTTGGAGTGGGTCATTGCAAATGGTACTAGAGCCTTCTGGTTTCATATTAGATGGTGGGCTAGACTACGGATTTGGCTAGGCATCCAGTCACGAGACAAAAAAGGTCATGGGCTGGGTCTGGGAATAGGGCATGTAAAGACCGTGAAAAAACAAAAAAAGGACGACAATGTGGTTCGGGAAGGACCGAACGTGTTATATCAAATACCCAGTTAATTCTACCTGGTTAATTATTATATTTTATTATTTACCCAGTTACCCGGTGAAATAAAATACGGGTGTTTTCACATACCCTAGCCATCATTTTATTTTATTTTATGAAGGACGTCCTCTACCCTAGCCTTAATTCTGCATTTTCATCTCCTCTTCCTTACCGTGTCTTCTTCCTTGCTTAGGTATTCCTATCTCTATCTTCTTAATTTTCTTACATGCATATTTTAATTTGATAATAAGCTTTATAATCGTGAGGATTAAAGTTTAAAATCAACAAGAAAGAAACTAAAATTTGTCGATGAGTTCCCTGTTTTGGCAAGATGGGCAAGCACGGGCAAGCCACGCCAGGAATCAATGGCGACAGCCGTTCTGATGTCGGAAGATGATCCTACTCTCTTTGTCGATCAGTGTAGGGTCGATCGCACATGTGTAGATGCCGACCTGGGGTGGTAAATGGCCAAAAATAGAGGACGGCGGCAAAAATAGAGGCGCGGTGGTGGGTGAAGAAGTCCGGCCGTCCTGGGTGGTGACGGGTTGCAATCAGGCCCCAGAAGGTTGATAGGAGGTCGAGCATGTCGAGGTGACTACCCAATTGAGGCAGCGACACTCACCGGCGATGGAATTGGTGACGCAAGCTTGCCGCTAGGCAGACGATGCAGGCATCGCCACGGCTGGAAGGCGGCTGGAGTTGGCTAGGGTGACACTGAAACGGCACGGCGGAGCTGGTGGCGATGTTGGACGGTGGCCGGAGGTGGTCAGCGGTGGTGGCTGGAGATCGCCTGGAGTCGGGAACAGAGCATGCCGGAGAAGAAGAAGAAGGAAAAATTAGCTTGGGTAGCAAACTTGTAAATAATGCTTGACTCGACACAGCTCGAGTCAAATAATAATACCAACTCATAAATAACACCGGGCTCGATAACGACTCGAGTTAAAAAATAATATTAACTCGAAATAAATCTTTAAAAATAATTATTTTAATGAGTTATGGGTAAAGTTAGTAAACTAAGTAATTATTGTATGAAATCACCACGAGTAATAAAAATACGGTAATGATAAACGGTCGATAATTAATCAGCATAATTCAAGCGATTAAATTAAATCGGAGGGTTATAAGTAATTAATAAAATAAAGATTTTACCTTTACTCTATTAGGTAAAAAAGTGATTATTTTAATAACGAGTCAATAATGTAGAAAATAGGTTATTAAACAATAGTCGGGTAGAAATCACTCGCGTCGAACCTAAATAGCATAATGAAAATAAATAAAATTAGAAACTTTATAGAGCGAATAAATTAAAATAGTTGTATTAATAATATTTATGAATTAAAATAATACAAATTATTTTAAATAATTTGATTGAATAACTTAATTAATTAATTGCTGTAAATAATAGTTGCGATTAAAAATTATAACCGTAAACTAAATCATCAAGAATGGGGCTATGTAATTATCACCGCAATGGAAAAATTATAGACTTGTTTATTAGTAATAATTATTTTATCAACTATTAGGTATTAATTATGATTTAGATAATTATTTTAAAATGTAAAGTAAGACTTAAATGATTATATCACATGAATAATTAATTATCTCACTAGATTTGTTGAGAATTTAATATTTAATATTTTTGAATTGCTACATAATATGCTGTCAAAATTTTAATAATGATAATATATATATATATATATATATATATATGAGACATTTAGTTGCATGCATTTCTTCTCGAATAAAATTATACTTATGTGCAATTTATATTCTCGTTCAAATTAGGATCATTGGTCGCATATGCGAGTTCGAAATATCCAGGTCCGTATAATCACTTGAAATGTTGTACTTTTCCTGGCAGCCCTGGTCAGCCTGAGCTCAGATTCAACCACCAAGCGTTGTAACGAAATCGGGGTCAAGGAATTGACTCAGTCCAACACAGGGCCACACCTTTAAAATTACTATTTGTGTCCGTATAGTTATTTAAAATGTTATATTGTTCGTATAATTATATTTTCCCAAACTGGTATAACTATATGAAATGTTGTATTTTCCCAAATTGGTAGCCTTTATCGGAACTAATCTCAAAATGAGCTGGGATACGATTTTTATTCTCAGAATGAACTGGGAGACCATGACTTATCTCAAAATGAATTGGGAGACCACTTAATCTCAGAATGTGCTTGGAGATGTTTTCCAATCTCAAAATGAGCTGGAGACAATTTCTAATCTTAGAATGAGATGGGAGAGACCCTGACTAATCTCAAAATAAATTAGGAGACCACCTAATCTCAGAATGAGCAAGGAGACGGCTTTTACTAATCTCAAAATGACCTGAGAGACAAATTACTAATCTCAGAATGACCTGAGAGATAATTACTAAAGACTTGTGTAATAATAATAATAATAATGAGTGAAATGATAATAGGGATTTTATTGACTTGTTTCATTTAATTATGTGGCATATTGGTTTTATCACTAACACAGAATTGCCTCAGCAGGTGAGCAGCATTGGACTGAAGAATAGAAGTGTATTTGGTGGTTCTTTTACCAACCTAGGTACGGCGAATCGATAATAAAAGTTGGACTTATTATACTCTTGTGTTATAAATGTGGCTATGGGAAATGGTTCGAGATTGTGAGACAATTATTTTATATTTTAGAGAACATGATTTATTGTTATGATTTATATTATATGTTGCGAGACTTATTTGCTGTATTTCAATTCATGTTCTGGAATGTTACATTTACATTAACTATATTTTTAAGTAACACCCGGGCCGGTTCGGGCGGGTCATTATTGGGCAAGTGTAGGATTTTTGGGGATGAATCAACCTATGATGGGTGAATTGTGAGATTCTTCAACTTAGTCCCACATCTAATACATACTAGGGTAAAATCCTATTTATAAGTGGGAATGAACTATATATGTTTACCTACGGTTAACCGTTTTTGAAGAGATGACATAGCCTATTAGTTTACACTTTGGACAGGGTTGTTACATTGTCATCTGACTGACTACAAAGTTTCAGAGGTGCATGTAGCCTTCATTCCTTGAATCCGGTCTATAGACTTTAGACGGTCTCGATTAGAGCTTTCAGTCTATATATATGTATTCTGTATAACCATAGGTGGGGCCCCCTAGGACCAAGAGTTGTCAGGCATTCAGATCCAGCCATGTGGCAAGGTCAGAGCCATCCACATCAGCCCTAGCTTTCACCCATCAATTTTTAGTGATTTTCTCACATTTTCGGTGTTTTCCACCCCGCCACATTGGGCAGCCGATGTTGAGTCTCCAGCCCTCACCTTGCAACCCAACCAACACTACCATGACCGCCACAGTAGTTTTTGCCAGTGACGGCATTTTTGTGGCCGATTATTTCTAACTATATTACTGATCGACTTTTATAGATGGAGCTGTTTAAGGCAGTCAATGGTCTATGCTCATGTGTCACGTAACTTTGCCAGTGTCTCCATACTTCAAGCTCCCCTACTGGTGTGTTCTCTTATTGTTCTATCTCACAATATACACTATATCCCAAGGAGGGACTAATGTCATGGCATGAGAAAGATGGGCAAGTGCTCCAATGCGGTTGCCAAAGTTCTAGATACTCTTGGTCACCGTCCAACTCAACCTTAGCTAACTAAACATGTGAACAGTCTTAAGTTGTCTCTCTGTCATGCTAAAAGGAAAGATGTGTGTCTAAGCTTATCATGACATTCATTGAGATAACTACTGGTGTCTACCAAATCATGATCTCGTAACTTATATAACAGTTAAGACTAAAACATACATTACTCAGGTATGACTGAGCACACAATATGAAATCCAAAGAAAAAAAACCAAAGGAAATGCTAGTCAACTTGGCTAAGGACAACCCCACACACTTAACTCAAACCAAAAGTTTTCCCTCTCAAATGACTGGATTGAAAATGTAAAGACCCGGAAAATATATATATATATATATATATATATATATATATATGTATATATTCGACGCGGTGGGATCGAACGTTGGTATCCATGAATTTATTTAAATTATTTACCCGCTATCCGGTTAATTATCAATTACCCGGTCAAGTGGAAAGTATTAGTTAACCGGTTAAGTATTTTTACCCGGTTAAGTAAACCATACCATTTAACCGTTTAAACTAGTAAAGTGAACCGTATCACTTACCCATTTACCCGGCAACGAAGTGTGTTTTTATAAACCCTAGGCCTTCTTTCATTTTATAAGGAGAAGGAGGGGGTGTCATGTACATAAGCTCCTTGGACAAACGCCGGCTTCCCCATTGTTTTGGTAAGTTTCTTCCTCTCTTCTTCTTAGTTTGCACGCATACATATGATCAAAGATTATAATACAAGATAATCATGGAAACTAAGACCTGAAATCAAGAAGAAGAAAGGAGGATGTAACTGGATTAGAACCAGGAATTCACCCACGAACATAAGTTGCTGCCGTGCAGCAATTCTTGTGTGTTTGTGATTAATTACAGCAACAAGTCATAATCCTTTGCTAATCAGTTGCTGCAGCAACGTCCTTACTCATGTTGTAGTAATTAAAGGTGAGATTTCATAGAATTTACAGCCAAGAATGGTAGCACGTCCTGCTGAAATTGCCAAGGATGGTAGCACGTCCTGCTGAATTGCAGCAAGAGCACCATGGCGTTTGTGTCACGACCAGTTGCATATACCACGCTGTAGGGTAGTGTTTCTCTTCTTCTGGGCGTTGTGTTGTTGTGCGGGAAGAAGGGGACGCGTGGGGCGGTGCTGCTGGCCATGTCTGAGTCGCCATAGCAGCAGGTCGAGGTCGCCATGGCTGCTGGTTCGTCGCTGTGGTGGTGCAGTCGCCCTTTGATTGTTGCTGCTAATTTGGTTGCTAGGAAAGGGAGACAATGGGTGAAGGATAGGATCTAGATTTTGATCGAAAGAGAAGAGCTTGGTGCTGGTTTTGGGCGAAGAGAAGAATGGTGACGGGAAGAAGAAGAAGATGAAGAATGGCAGTTTTGTAATTTCGGGTTGACTCGATATGGGTTGAGTTAAAAATCATAATAATAATACCAACTCGTGTTAAAATCATTGAAATAATTAATTTAAAGGAATATGAGTTAAGTGGTCAAAATAATAAATTTATAAATTATTACATGAAATTAATAAATTTCGATCACGGTACATGCGAGACTGAACAAGATATGGCAAGGAAATACCCTAGCCTATTCGTGGCATAAAATTCTTATAATTGTAGTAGCATGAACCAGTACTGAAGAAATAATTATTCATGACTATCATGTTGCCCATTATGATAATTCGGGGACGAAATATTTCTAAGTTGGGGATATTGTAAAGATTGTAAAAAAATAAAAATAAAACAAAACAAAATATTTTACTCGGTTTGGGAAGGATCAAACATTGGAGAAATTATTATTATTATTATATTTTATTCTCTAGCTGGTTAAATTCTGGTGTTGGGGTATTTTCCCATACCCTAGCTGTCATTTTTGTGTTGGGGCATCTTCCTCACCCTAGCCACCAACTTCTCAACTTCTTATCTTTTTCCCCACCGAAGCCAACTTCCTCCTTGTTTGGGTATCCTCCCTATCTCCCTATTCTTAGTTTCCATGCATAATTATTTTGAAATGTATAGATGAATGATAGTTGATAAAAACTATTGCAATTTCTATTCCTCTCAGTTTTGTGTCTTGGGGTTTTTTCTTCTCCATTGGAGGATCGTCGCTGGCTGTAGCGATGATGGGGATTGTTGGTAATCGTTACCTAAATCTTTATTGATAATAATTTTGATAATCGTTGGAATTAAAATTTTAAATCATTAAGAAAAACTAAACGAAATTGTATACGACTGAAATTCTTTCCATGGCCGACGAGATCTAAATTTTTGGCAAGATGGGTGATCGTAGGTAAAATTTGCAAGGCATACCCTCACACCCCCGACTATCCCTCAGGCTGCTAGCTCAAAAGGTTGGCTCGCCTTGACCCTTGTTCCCAATGGGTGATGGAATTGCTCCTGGTAGTGGGCGGAGTTTCAAGGTGGTGGCGTTCCTTTGCACACACATGCTGTAATGGAAGCTTCAGAGGGTGGAAAGACGCCGGTTGTTCTTCATCAACAAGCTCCATTAGGGGTTCCATTACAGCAGTTTAATTTCAAGCCCAAAAGACCTAGTCCTACCACCGACACAGTCCACTGCTGACGACCTCCTCGCCGGGAATCAAGGCGGCGATCGTCTCGACATGGGAGGACGACATTGGCTCGAGTTAAAAATAATACTAACTCATAATAAATCTTTAAAAAAATTATTATTTTAATGGAAAAGGGTTATAGTTGCTAATCTAATTAATTATTGTACAAAATCGCCTTGAGTAATAAAAAATACGGTAATGATAAACTATTGATAATTAATCGGTGTACTATAAGCTATTAATTTAATTCGGATGGTTATAAGTGATTAATAAAATAAAGATTTCACATTTACTATATTAAATTTAGTACTAGGTAGATAAAGTGATTATTTTAATAACGAGTTATTAAGGTAGAAAATGAGTTATTAAACTATAATCGTCTAAAAATCACAAGCTTTGAACCTAAATAGCATAATGAAAATAAATAATGTTCGAATTATTATTGAGTTGAATAATTTAAAATAATTGTATTAGTAGTATCTTTGAATTAGAATAATACAAATCATTTTACATAATTAAATCGAATGACTTAATTAATTGCTACTTAAATATTCTGAATTAATAAAAAGTTAATAGATTATTATAGGTATACCAAAGTATTTATTAAATGAATTAAGTATCTAGTACTCACTAAATGGCTATTAATAATGATAGTGATTAAAAATTAAATCTATAAACTAAATCATCAAGATCGTGGTTAAGTAATTATCATCTCAAAGGAAAATATACTAATAAAAGTGATTAAATAATTGTTTATAAGTTAATAATTATTTTGTCATTAATGAAGTGTGAATTATGATTTGAATAATTAATTTAAAATGTAAAGTATGAGTTAAATGATTATGTCACATGAATAATTAATTATCTCACTAGACTTGTTGTAAATGTTGAGAATTTAATATTTAATATTTTTGAATGTTGCATGCTTTATGTTGTTGAATTATAATAATGATATATCTAAGTCATTTAGTTGCATGTATTTCTACTTAATTAAAATTATACTTATGTATAATTTTATGTTCTCGTTCAGATTAGGTTCGTTGGTCACGGTTGCAGGTTCACTTACGAACTATCCAAGTCTGTATAATTATTTGAAATGTTGTATTTTCCCTTAATGGCAGCTCTGGTCGGCCTGAGCCCAGATTCGACCACTATTCACCGAGTGCAACCGTGGTCAAGGAGTTGACTCTATCCGACATGCGGCCGAAGCCTTTGAAAAATTAGTATGTGGGAGTCTTGATCGACTTTAGTTTATATCTTAACGCCATGCACCGAGCGCAACCGGGGTTAATGAATTGACTCAATTCGATGTAGGGCAGTATCCCCTGAAAATTAAATACCTGCCCCCATGCTGAAAGGGGTGACAGGGTGCAGTGGCGCAAGACTGCTCATATGCACTCGTGATACGAAGAGGGTGAGTCAATGGTATGTATTGGTAGCTACAGGCCGTCTGCCACGTAGCGTGTATGCACATGCATTGGATTGTAGCTGGATGGGGTGGCCATCCCTCCCAGCATAATTCGAGGTCAGCATAGGCTCATAACTACTAAAAGTCTCCAGAAATGATAATTGGGATTATATTGACTTGTTTCATATAATTATGCGGCTTAGTGGTTTTATCACTAACGCGGTTTTGTGACCGCAGGTGAGCAGCTTGAGACTGAGGATTAAGAATGTGGTTGGTGGTTCTTTTACCAACCTAGGTTTGGTGAATTGATAATAAATTGGACTTCTTTTTATTCTCTTGTGTTATAAATGTGGCTATGGGAAACGGTTAGAGACTGTGGGACTTTGTACTCACCTAATTAATTTATTTTACGTATTGTCAGATGCTATTAAAACATGATTTATTTTTATTACTTATAAACTTCTAAACTTATTTCTCGTATTACGATTCATGTTTTTTAATGTTATTGTTACTTCATTTATGTTTTTGAGTAACCCTCGGTCGGTTAGGGCGGGTCGTTACATTAGTGGTGACAATGGGCGGAGTCCGGCCACGGACTGGCCGAAAAACAGTAAGAAAGGGGCCTGTTCGCAATAGGGTGCGGTGATGTCGCCAGCAGCGATCGTGGCCGTGGTTGTGGACGGTGTTGGTCTCAAACCATTGACCTCGGCGAGGGGAAGCCACTGGCGATCGTGGGTATGGACTAACAGCTAGCTGTGAGGTAGTTGATGTCATACCAATCTGGTGGCCTGTGGCAAGGCGGATATTCACCGGTGGCGGCGTTAACATAGTGAAATCGTGGAAGATGTGGGAAAATAATATGGTGAAGCCATGGCTGATGTGGACGGCTCAGATCTTGCCACGTGGCACTATCTGAATGTCCGATAACTCATGGTCTAGTGGGACCCAACTATGGGAATATGAAATATATATATGAATGAAAAACTTGGATCGAGACTGTCTGAACTTGAAATTGACTCAAGTCTTGAAATTGATTTTATATGTGGGAATCGAGGCGAGAAGGGTAAATGGCTCTTGAAACCTTATACGCAATCGAGCTGGGCCCATGGGGCACAATCTAATGGTCCGAAATCTCTATGATGGATGTAATGAGATACCTTGAAGATCCCAAATGGTTATTAAATGCTACAACGGCCTAGTTGTATGCTTAAATCCTTGGTAACTCATAAAAACCATATGTATACCTCATGTATATACTGTTAACTCAATCTCTACTATATCAAAAGTTAAACTATCATATGCAAGTCAGTGATACTCAGCCTCCATAACATGCTCATATGGCCATCTTGGGCCTCATGTTCATATTCTTAAAATTGTTCTATACCGAGTTTGTTCGAACTAACTCGAGACTGCTCGAATTGGACCAACCTAAAATCAGGTAAAACCTTCAGCTAAAACTAGGGTTTTACAATTGAAGTTGGTTGCATGACGACATACCTGTTCTTCAACCATACTCTAAAGTGTATATTTTCTTATTTTAAATTGTTATTAGATATCTAGTTTGATTGAGTAGTCATGGTTGGCCCATGCACCAACACTTATATGAATGCGATATGTATGCTTCTATGTATTACTAGACTTCTAATTTGATTTACAACTTATGGGTTACTATGTTGGCCCATGAACCAACGCTTATTAGAGGTGTGCATATATGTGCTTTTCTATATGATCCTAATAGAACAAGTATGTAACCATCGACTAGATTTCAGTACATGTTTATGCTTGAGCATGATATGACATGTTACATCTACTAGATTCTAGTACGTCGACTAGATTGTAGTACATGTTTATATTTATGTTTGATACATGCTTGTTACCATCAAATAGATTCCTGTACATTTTATACTTAAGCATGATATGGCATGTTACTGTCTACTTGATTCTGATACGTCGACTAGAATCCGATAAATGTTAATGTTTAAGTATGATACGAGCATGTTACCATTGACTAGATTCCGGTATATGTTTATTTTTAAGTATAACACAGGCATGTTACCGTCAACTAGACTCCGGTACATTTAAATCTTTATGTATAATATGAGTATCCTATCGTTGAGTAGATTTTGGTACATTTATATATATTTATGTAGACATGTTATCGTCGATTAAATTTTGGTATATGTATATATTTATGTATGATACAGGCATGTTACTGTCAACTAGATTCCAGTACAAGAATATGTTTAGGTATGATACAGACATGTTACAGTCAACTATATTCTAGTACATATATATGTTTATGGCACATTGTATGCTCTGTGAGTTCTCCGAGCTGCACGTGGTGTCATTTTGTGTTTTGACATAGTATGTATGATTATGTATGTATGTATGATTTTAAATGGCCATTGAGTGGTTCCGGCCTATGCTTTTGAAATCCATTTCTATGAAGTTTCTACGATAGTGGTTAAATCAATAGCTTTATGAATTTCTAACATTGCACTTCGGTTTGCCATCAAATGGAATTTTTTTGAAATGTTATATTTAATCCCTGACCTTGTAAGATCTGTTGATTGAAAGCATACCATTTTTTCATGGTGATGTTAGGAGTTCTTGGTAAAGTTCTATGCATACGATAACTACTAACTAATAATGAGTATCACCCATAAGTACGTCTTATATTTCCTGCGTTGTTTGCAACTATGACAATGATCTGTGAATCTTTTATATGTTAAGCATCCAGTTTTAAGCTAATAAAATCTAGTAAATATATAACATCTTTTATATGTGTTGTTTTATGCCCTCCCATCATCTATATTACACTCGCCACGGTAATTGAGTGGCAAAAGGACTCGTTATGTAAAACCCCATTTTCAGGTTAGGGGTTTACCCAATTTTTGTTTTGTCTAGTTCGGGCAATCTCTAGTTGATTTGAGCGAGCTTGAGCCAGAAGAATTTTAAAAATATGAGTGTACGACCCAGATGGCCATATGAGCATGTTATGAAGGTTGAGTATACCGGACATGCATATGATTGTTTCAGTTATAATATAGTAGTCCATGAGTTATCAGTGTATACACGAGATATAAATAAAATTTTTATGAGTTAGCCAGGATTTTATGCCTAGATCTAGGCAGTTGCAACGTTTAGTATCCGTTGGGGATTTTCAAGGTTTTTCATCTGCATGTAGCATAGTAATTTTGAATTACTTGATTGTGCCCTTATAGGCTCATCTTAATTGAGCTTAGTATTTGAGGCCCAATTAGCCTTATTTCACCGATTCCGGCCTATAGAGTCACTTTGAAGACTTGAATCATTTTTGACTTCGGACGGTCTCAATCCGAAGCTTTCCGCCCATATGTATAGTGCATATACCCATAGGTGAGCCCTACTAGGCCATGAGTTGTCGAACATTTGGATCGTGCCACGAGGCAAGATCTGAACTGTCCACCCAACTTTATCTTTCACCCTTTGATTTCCAGTGACGTCCTCACGATTTCACATTATTTTGACCTCGACACCGCCACCACTTCAATTTGCAGCCGGAGAGTCTCTACCTCGCCTCCAGCCACCGGATTAGTACAACCATCACCACCTCGTGGCCGACTATCACTCCGTACCCACGAATGCCACCAGTGCTACCGTAGTCGCTGCTGGCAATGAAGTTTTTGGGTTTCAGTTTTCGCTGGCACCCCCACCCACCGGCAACGGCACCGCCACCCCAGTCGTCGTTTACCCGCTTTCGCGTCTACCTGCCTCTTTCGCATCGCTTGGTCATGCAGAAGTCGGCCAGTTCCTATGCATGTCCATGTCCATCAGCCAAGCCAATCTATCCCATCCAATTATTTTACCCTGATCATGTTGACTCAACCCAAATTGGTATGGTTTAGCTCAGTTCGATCCAATTTAGCTCATTTTTAGACTATTTTCGTCTATTGTCGCTACATTTTCGGTAATTCGAGAACTTCTATGTTAGTTTAGATGCATATTTATATGATTTAGCATGATTGGATGTTATGATGATTTTTCTTTATTTATTGTTTTATTTATTTATTATTATTATTATTATTTTATATGTTTATCTTATATGATGTATGTTTACATCATTATTTGTTATTATTAATATTATATTTACTTATTAATGTTAGTCATTTTATGTTTACTAAATTGTATACACACACACAGATATATATATATAATTATTTATTTACTTCTTTGTTGCGTGTATGCTATTATTTAATTGTATTTAATTACATATTCTATAATGATGACTATGATATTATTATTATTCATGGTTAATTAAAATTAAATAATTGTTTATTTATTTATTTATTTATTCATACAATGATTGTCTATTTATTTATTTAGTTGTTTTTATGATTACTAACACGAGTATATATAATATTTACTCGTGTTTAGCTAGTAACGTATATAGTATACAATATTATTATTTTATGATTAGAGTATTGATTGTTTTTATGTATTTATTATCTATCTATTTATTCATGACTGTATGTATGTATTTATTTATTATTTGTTATTAGTTATTTTCTTTATTATATCTCCATTTACGTATTGTATGTTTAGTGGTATGCTCATACATTAGTCTTTTTTATTAGGATGTATTAATGATGTGAGCACATAAGACGAGCATCCATTATATAAAGCATGTTAGTATTTTACTTAGTAGCGGGTTCTGATGTATGTTTTGAAGTCCGAGCTCGCCGTAGATACTTGGACCATGGACCAAATGTCCGTAGGACTCTCCTTCTCTGATTGACTCCCTGTGTGTTGAGTTTAATCATGTTTCAGACATAAGACGACATTGGCGGCATTTGTCGGATCCCTCCGATGTCAGGCTATTAGTCGTGTTTTCTACACATGTTCAATAAAACTACAAGGATGAGATCTGTTGTTGGTTTTTGAACATAAGCTCTAGAAATATACGATAAAAGCATCTTTCCTAAGCCTATTATATAAGTATCCGCATTTTTACGAATTCACGAATAATAAAGTGACTGGTATGGAGATACATATGAATCACATTAGTACTTCTTCAAACCCTGAGGTACTGCAGTGTATGAGGGTACTGAGTAATGCAGTGTATTTCTGGAATTTTGTGGCAGTGGCTTAACTGTTCCTTTTTCCACTCTAGTATCGTGGCGGGTGATATGTAAGATGTGAGGTGTGAGATCCCTCAACTTAGTCCCACATCTAATACCTACTGGGAGAAGATACTCTTTATAAGTGGGAATGGACTATAGATCTTTAACTTGGGTTAACCATTTTAAAGAAATGACATAGGCCCATTACATTGCACTTTGGGCGGGGTCGTTACATGAGGGCGTAATCATTGTATGTATAAATATGATTATGAGCCACGCATGTGAGCTAGCAATTGCTTAAGTATGCTTATTTACCACCCAGTGTGAGGAAATCTTAAAGTTTAATAAGTTTTTGTGGGTATTGGAATACCCATTTGCCAGCTTATATTAGCTATTTTTTGGACTAATAACATTCGTTATTAACGTTTTTAATACAATATATGAAGGTCTTACAATCTTGAGTGGACTTTTGTGGTAGGACAAATAAACACTATGCACACTTAAGCTCAACACAGTTAAATGTTCGATGTGTTTTGAAGTGCATTTAATGGTGTCTTCCATTCTCATAACACCAAGAAGGCTATTTCGATTTATTTCATCGATCGAGTCGTACCAACTGATAACTTTAAAACAGGACTCTACTCGATCGTAATATTTTTGATCGGTTCTTAAGTGAATCGAAATCGGGGTGGTACAAGTTAATTTAGTGCCACAAATTCCGAAAATGTATTGTATTACGCAGTAACCTCATACTCTGCACTACCTCATGATTTGAGGGAGTACTAGTTCAGTCCATACATTTCTCTATACCGCACATGTAAAACCCTGACTCGAGTCAGGGTTTTACGTTACCGAACCAGTCGGTTCGACCGTTGGTTCGAGTCGAGTCAGTTTCATTAACCGCGTGCTGAGTCGAGACCAGCCGTGAGTTATGGAGCTGATGAAAGTCAGGTGTACCTGAATATATGATGATAACGTCGAGAAGATCGGTGAGATACGAGTTATCTGAATATATGAAAGTATGCAGTATTTTTTTCTTTTTATATGTTTGATCGTAGAAATAGTTTTAGGCTGAATAACGCGTTAGGGCGCGTTGGATTATATTCGGGTGGGTTATTAGATATAGAGCATGCCATTTGGATGTTGTTGTGTTTGTTTTATTTTATGTGAATTTTTCCATATTTTTCTAGATTTTTTTTAGAATTTATTACGAACTAGTTATTATTTTGACTCGAGTCGGAATCGAGTCAATACTTATTTACGAATTTGCCACTAGAGCAATTCTTCATCTTTCCCGACCCTTCTCCGCCAAAACCCCCGCCGCCCCTCGTTCTCGTCACCGCCGCCGCCGCCAACGCTGTGCTGCCGCCGATCGACGCCGCCCTACCCCGCCTTGCCCTCACCGTGCCACCCCAAACAGCCCCGGCCGCCACCACCTCGCCACGATGCCAGAATCAGCTCGTGAACCGTGACTGCTCCGCCCGTCGATTCGTCGCCGTCCGGCCGCGCCGCCGCCGCCGTGACCCCGAGGACCACCCCCTTGACCTTCCCGACGTTTCCCCCATCATCCCGACCGCCGTCGAGGCCGGCCGGAGCCCGATTGGAGCACACCGCCGCCGCCGGCCCATTTTCGACGCCGCCGTCGACGGCCATCGCCGCCTCGGCTACCCTGTTTGACACCACCATTGGACCGAGCTCGTCGAGCTGGTGCCGATAGACCCCCTGATTGCCCCGTCCCGAATCATCGCCGGAAAACCGTCGGAATCCGCCGGAAAACCGCCGACACTCGCCTGAAAACCGCCGGAACCGCCGGAAAATTGGATTCGTGGGAAATTCGCCGGATCATCCGCCGAACGCACCCAGTCCAATCTGATCGGACTTCGGACGCCGCTAGGTGCCGAATTCGAGTTTCGAGCCGCGAAACGGAAATCCTAGCCGTCGCCGATTTTCGACGACGCGAGGTATAATTTATTTTAACTTAATTAATTGAAAGTATTGATTATTAGAATTTGCATGCTATGATTGATGAATTGTGCATTGTAATTACTTATATAAATGTGGATTTGATTTAGAATAAAATATGAAATTTGTGGAATTGTGTGGTGTTAAAAATAGAAGTTATGAAACTAATTAGGGTTATTAGGTAATGATCATGATCTAATGCAAACTAACCTAAGTAGACTTGCTAGAATTGATATAGGTTGATGTGTGTTGATTGATGCGTGATTGTGTTGATTGTGTGTGCATGCTATAGGATGTGTGATTCATCATGCGGGCGTTAGTTTTTAGCTTGATTGTGTAGGTACGGTGTAGGAGCTCGCCGCCTAGGCGCGTGGACCCGTTTGGAGCTTCTACCAGGTCCGTTTAGGACTCGTTCTCTGATTTACGCTACTCTCTTGTGTATTTGATTTATTATGTGCAGGACGAGTTAAGTGGCGTTTTATCGAATCCCACTTAACTCGGGCCATTTAGCCAACGATTTTCCGGATTAATAACCCTCGAGGATGAGATCCCTCGAGTTTGTTTTCGAACTTCAGATCCAGCTCACATTGCCTTCGGGCCTATTGTATAAATCCCAACCCAGGCCTATATATATGTATAGTTTTCGTGTTTTCGGTGAGAGACTGGAATGAGGGAAATCCGACTACCGTGCTACGCGAGCGGGCACGTGTGAATCCACGCATATATTTTCTTTTGGTTTTTTTTTCATTTATTATTTTGTCTTGTCTTTGCTTGTACATCATAGCATGCATATAGGACTACGTTAGAACCCACGCATCCCATCCATGCATTTCATGTTTGCATCTCCATCTTGAGACACCGAGGGCAGATCCGGAGTCGGCTTAACCGAACCCAGTAGATTAGCGAACGGTTCGATCACCGGTGACATTTCTGGGTCGGTTCACGGGTGAGCCCGAAACGGGGTGTTACAGCACACTTGCTAATTCGTAAAATCTATAAAAATGTGAGACTTATAGAATAAGTTTAGGGGAAGAGGTGCTGTATTATATATTTCGATAGGATTTAGTTCGCCAAAAGTAACAAAAGATCTAATCTTTGTAACTTTATTAAACATGTGGAGAAAATATGGCTAAATGGCCCGACATCGGGAGGGATCCGAGAAAACACTGCCAATGCCTTCCTCTAACTTTAAAACACAATTAAACTCTGACAAAGAGGGAGTTAAGCATAAGAGAGTCCTACAGACTTTGTGGTTCCAGCTCCAAACACATCAACATATATAAGAAAACTTACATCGGAACCCATCGCATAAACTAATATGATGCATATTCGTAGTATGTGCTCACATCATCAATACATTATAATATAGAAGACGGCGGTAAATAAACTTACAAGTAAATATATAACATGCAACTCGAGGCATAATAAAAGAAATAACTTATAAACAAATAATAAATAAATAAATAAATACACTTATGAATTAATAGATGATTAATAAATATCTATAAACTAAAAATACTCTAATCATTAAGTAAAAATATAATTATGCTATGTAAATGCTGCAGCCTAAGCATGAGTAAATATCACATATACTAGTGTTTACTGCGTGCTGAGTAAATGTGTAAATAATGAAATTAAAAAATAAATAATTATTTTGAAAATAA
>JAURVB010014726.1:0-105078 GCA_033002965.1 Piper betle | reverse complement strand
GGATATAGCAAATGCGACTAATTTAATATAAAAGAAAAACTAAAGCAATCAAATGAAGGAAGATAAAAGACACACAACCGATAATCTATTAATTTATCAATAATCTTTCACATATAATATGTAGCTACACTTTTATTATAAGAGAAAAATAAAAAACCCTAATTTAATTATTGTCTAAAATATCTCTATTTAAATAAAAAATTACAAATATATCCCAAACAAACTAATAAATTAATATATGCAAAATAATAACTAACAAATCGAACATATTTCCTGCATAAGATACCACAAAAAATCCTGCTTTTTCAGTAGCATTCTCCAAGTATTATTAAGTTGAAAAATCACCTTTATACAAATAAAATTAATTTATATTATGGGCTCAAAAACAGTTCGACCAATTAATCCATGGGCTATCTTCCAAAAAAGGCCCAAAAAGAAAGCCCACGAAACCAATCGGCCCATGTGCACCATCAACTTTGGCTTCTTCCCATCTCCTCGTCTCCCCGACCGGCCTCTCGGCTTCCATCTCCGCCGTCCCTCGTCGGCCTCCCCGCCGCCGCCGCAACCTCCGGCTGGCCGCCGCCCATTCCCCGCCGCACCCCTCCACTCTCCCTTCCATCCACCCAAATCCGGTATCTTTCTTCCCCTTCGTCCCCTTTCCCCATCCTCCTCCCAACTAGAAACCGCCCCCGTCATCCCCCTCGTCGGGAAAGATCCCATCTTTCCCGTCTCCGGCCATGACGGATCAGGCGATCGGATCTGCTCCAGTGATGTAGTTTTTTGTGTATCATAATTGATGTTTATTCCATAATTTTGGTGGAGCGAAAGCAAAAAAAAGATTACAGATGTTGAACAAGATTATCAAAAGCGCCCAGCGTAAAATCAAGTCCGACGAGCCGGCGGTGTACTCGTACAGCGCTGCCGAAGCGGCGGCGGCGGCCGCTCCCCCCTGGGCCGACGATCAACCACGCCTCCCGCACCACGCTCGCCTCCTCCGTCGCCGCCGTTTCGGCGGCGGCGCCGGCTCCGGTACTTGTGGCGGACTTGGCGCCCCCTTCGCCCGCCGCCGTCGAGGCCTTGCCCACCTTCCGGGAGGTTCCAGCCGCCGAGCGGCCGGCGCTGTTCCTCCGAAAGCTGCAGCTTTGCTGCATCGTCTTCGACTTCTCCGACACGCTCAGGTCGGTGAGGGAGAAGGAGCGAAAGCGGCAGACATTGCTGGAGCTCGTCGACTACATCCAGTCCGGGTCGGGCAAGATGGGGGAGATGCCGCAGGAGCAGCTCGTCCGGATGGTCTCCGTCAACATTTTCCGGTGCCTGCCGCCTGCGTCCCACGAGAACACCGGCGCTGAGAACGCTGACCCAGAAGAAGAAGACCCCTTCCTCGACCCCGCCTGGCCTCACCTCCAGATCGTCTACGAGCTCCTCCTGCGCTACGTCGTGTCACCCGACACCGACACCAAGGTCGCCAAGCGCTACATCGACCACTCCTTCGTGCTCAAGCTCTTGGAGCTCTTCGATTCCGAGGACCCGAGGGAGAGGGAGTACTTGAAGACGATTCTGCATCGGATTTACGGTAAGTTCATGGTGCACCGCCCCTTCGTCCGCAAAGCTATCAACAACATCTTCTACAGGTTCATCTTCGAGACGGAGCGGCACAGTGGGATCAACGAGCTGTTGGAGATACTTGGTAGTATCATTAATGGTTTCGCGTTGCCGATGAAGGAGGAGCACAAGCTGTTCCTTGTGAGAGCTCTGATGCCGCTGCACAAGCCGAAGGCTATTGCGGTGTATCACCAGCAGCTTTCTTATTGTATCACGCAGTTTGTGGAGAAAGACAGCAAATTGGCCGATATCGTGATCAGGGGGTTACTGAAATACTGGCCGGTGACCAATTGTCAGAAGGAGGTTTTGTTTCTTGGGGAGCTGGAAGAGGTGTTGGAGGCCACGCAGTCTGCTGAGTTTCAGAAGGTGATGGTGCTGCTGTTTAGACAAATTGGTCGATGCTTGAATAGCTCGCATTTTCAGGTTTGTACATTTATGTGGTTATGTTGCTTTTCTGAGTTTGTGCGTATATTGTGTACTGTGGAAGTAGAATCTGTGTTATGACATTGCTGTTGAATTTTAATCTGATTGGTCTTGAAGTAGAAAAAGTTTGGAGCTGATGAACTGCACTGGCCAGTTCTTATGCTTTTACACCTCTGTTTTTTTCCCCTCCATGATGATCGCTAGTGATAACTCCCACACTTTGCTGGTCCATGTCCTTTAAAGGAGGATTGGTATCAGAGGGCATCCGGCTATGTGGATGAGGTGGAAGAACAATAACTTTAATTGCTACTGTTATTATCCAATATACATATTTAACATCACATACTATTTTTGTGTTGGATATCATGCTACCCGAAAACAAAGACGAATAAATTTTAGCCATTACATTTGTTTGTGAAATTTTGTAAATCTACTTTGAACTATGGAGTGGGAAGATGAGCAGGTTAATATCACTATTAAGAACTTCAACTGAGCAGGTTAATATCACTATTAAGAACTTCAACAACCTCACTTTGATGTATCAACTACCAATTCTTGTTGAGAACAAGTTTATGTTAATTTACTGCTCCTGAATATGGTCTATGTCACTTGTATAGTTCATTTCTTTTTATATTGTTAGATCAAATTGTGACATTGGTCTTTAGTAACCAAATTAGGCTTTCATAGTGAATTATAGCCTGTAAGTGTCTGTTTCTAGTTCTGGAAGCCCCTTACAATTTTAGAATGTGGATCCGACTTTGGAAACTTTTTTTGTCACTTGATAAGACTTTTTATATTACTTAACCTACCCTTTACATTACTTAACCTACCTGCTTCTAAATTCCTGATGAATTCAATTTTCCAATTACAGGTTGCAGAAAGGGCCTTATTCCTCTGGAACAACGAGCACATTGTCAGCCTCATCGCCCAAAATCGCCAGGTGGTTTTTCCAATCATTTTTGAATCTCTTGAGAAGAACATGCAAGGCCATTGGAACCAGGCTGTTCAAGGTCTTTCTGCCAACGTAAGGAAGATGTTCATAGAGATGGACAATGAACTATTTGAGGCATGTCAAACTCATTACCTAGAAAAATTGGCTAATGCAAAAGAACATCAAGAACGGAGGGAGCTCACATGGAAAAGAGTGGAAGCTGTAGTTGCATCTAAATCTGATACAGACGATATGATTATTGGCTAACTGGGAGGTCCCCGAAACAACATTTGTATTGTTTCTTCTCCTGTTGTTTATTTATTTACTTTTTCTTTTTTTCTTTTTTTGTCTTTTTTTGTTTTGCATTGTCCGAATTGGACATGAAGATGACCTTCCAGTGAGTAACATGGAAAAGTTAAAAAATGAAGTTTACATGCATCAATATCTGTTCCACCACGAATTTTCTCGGTGGTGGATGTTTATTAACCAAATAGGTTATTTTCTGGCACTTTCATTCTTCTCCTGGGGTTTTTTTTCAGCCAGCGTTTACCGAGCCATGCTTAGTACAAACTGTACAGTGAACTACTGCAAATAAACATGGGACAAGCTGTCCATCAAAGTTGCTGTTCTTCAAAATATAAAGGCACATCCTGCAGTGTTGTTATGATTCATACTAATCTTTAGATCTGTGACGATGCCGCGCCTTCAACTTCATTATATGGAATCAGTTTGAAAATCTAAATGTGTACGCTGCGGAATATAGTTGATAAAATAGGCATCCTGCTTAAATGCTTTGCCAGAAACATGACTGCCATAATGGGTGCTCTGTTCACTAAAATGTGGTGATCGTTTTGTTTTACCCATTTAGCACACGTCTAGCTTGCAACTTTCGCATTAAGAAAGAACTTCAAAATTATCTGTATACGATCCGCGAATTGAGGTTGGTCAAGCTAGAAATTCTCACAGCACAACCATGGCTCGAAATGAAATTGTGCTTTCCAGTCTTAAAAGGTCCGTACAAATACGCAAGAGAAGCTCCAGAACAAATGCACATGTAGGAAAACAAATAGTGAACATGGGCTGTCGGCTTTTCCCAAACAATTAGACATAAATTGTTACACCAGTAAACCAAGTGAACATGCTAAAAAATAATGTCTTTCACGACCTAGACGACCAAAAATTCGTTCAAAGCACCAGAAAGTAGTAAGCGAGGAACCTGCAGAAGGGTATCGGAAAAGCCATTCACCTTACGAAGCATCAATACTTACAATAACTTGGAGATAGATAAGGACGCGTCACATAAGATCGGTTACAATTTGCCAGAAAAAATGCGCATTCTGATCATCTACAGGGCCAATATTTTCACCAAATATCGGATAGAACAAAAAAAAGAGTTCTCGATAATTTTTCCTGCTTTTAAAAGAAAATAACCGAGTAAGGTCACCACCCACTCTTTTGCCCCTGCTGTTTACTGTCAAAAGCCGCCCACTCCCAGCCTGTACCAGCTCAAGATGCAGAACCAGAGGCGTCATTCCTACAATTGGATGCCTAGTCCCAACCAGAGCCCCCATTCCCAGAACTCTCTGGTGTATCCCCTTTGTTCCAAGTGTCCGATTGGCTACCACCCGTTTCTTTTTGGAGCCACTCCAAGAGTCCCATTTTGGCCCAGTACCATCTTTCACAGCTTCATCACAAGTATTCCTGCCAGAGGATGGATGTGCACCCAAGATACCTTTGTCTGAGTTAGTATTCCAGCCTCCGTAATTGCTGCAATCAGCTGATGACCCACCACCTACATCACCCCGCGTTGTCCGCCATTACTCCAGCCACTCGATGACCACTCCCTTCCAGAGCCTTTGTTGCTGCTCCAGCCATGCGACTGGTCTCCAACGCCTCCTATGCCACCACGATTCCCATCAGATGAGCAACGATCATTGCCACCCTCACCTTTTTCATTATTTATCCAGTAAACCCACTGTCACCACGACTCGCCCATTATTTCTACCAAAACCACCGCCGCCTCTCCATCCACCTCTACTTCCACCCCTCCTCCCTCCATTATCTCCACCACGCATCCAACCCGAAGACTGGTCACGATCATAAGATTTTGTTCTGTCCCATGAAGGTGGCCCTGGCTTATCAAATTCAGATCCCTTTGTCCAACCACCTGATTGATTCGAGCCTGCCAACCACCTGAGTTGCACCAGATTCCTCTGACGAACTTTCACTGTTCCAATCTGGTTTATTCTCACAAAAAGCATTTTTACTGTTCCCGCTAGTTGACTCATCCTTGGTCTCAAGGTTCCCTCATTCCATCCAGTAGTCAGCCTAACCTCACCAGATGCCCTATTACTGTTCCAGCCATCAGATTGCTTCCTCTCATCTGTGTCCTTATTCCATCCAGTGGACAATTTATCCCCACCAAAGGCATTTTTACTGTTCCACCCCCTGATTGCTCCTTGTCCTCATCTGTTCCCTTGTTCCATCTAGCAGACTCTCCACCAAAATGCATTTTTATCGTCCGAGCCACCTGACTGCTCCCTGCTCTCGTATGTTCCCTTGTTCCATCCAGATGACAAGCTACCCTCGCCAAAGGAATTTTTATTTTTTCAGCCACCTGCCTGCCCCCCATCATTCCAGCCGTTTTGATTTTCTAAATTACCTCTTCGCTTAGACCATTCACTGTCTTGCACTCCATCCACCTGATCGACCTCTTCCAGAAAATCTTCCTCTTCCCAAAAATTCTCCCCATCCTCTTCCTCCGTAAAAATCCCCTACAAAATTTCCCCTTTGTTGAAAAAAGTCTTCTAAGTTGGAAATTAATAACAATGAATACAAGATTTTAAAAATATAATGTTTGACAAATAAAATAAAATAAAATCAAAAGAACAGAGATTTAATGTGAAAAACCTTCCTTCTATTGAAAGTCAAAAACCACGGAATAATAATGAACAATTCACTACTTCAACTAAAGATCAAATATAGAAAGAAATTTTGTCACCCTCCATCCTCTATAGAATAACAAACAACCATTTCTGTTAGTATTTCGAAATTGTTTTAGTATTTCGAGTGTGATAATGAACTATATATCATTAATACAATTATACATATTAATAATCTCCCCCTTTAACTTTGATTGGAAAATACTAGTACAAATTCTTCCTCCATTTGTTTCGTTGCATAAGTCCACCTGCATGTTAGTTCAAGTTCACTAAAGATGAGCAAAAACTCAACTTTTTTCTCCACTGGTTTAGTCAATATGTCCGCCGGATTCTTTTTCCCACCTATATTCTCCAACTTCAATTTACCTTCTTTTAACAAAGATCTGATAAAATGATACCTTAACAGAATATGCTTGGTCTCAAAATGAAATGCTCAGTTCTTTGTTAAATGGATTGTACTTTGACTATCACTATATAACCTGCAATCAACCCTATTAAAACCTAACTCATTCATTAAAGTTTTAATCCAAATATACTCTTTGCTAGCTTTTGTAGCAGCCACATATTCAGCTTCAGTTGAAGATAGAGAAACTATCTTTTGTAATTTAGAAACCCAGCTTACTGTGGTTCCACCAACCATAAAGATATATCCAGATGTACTCCTACCATTGTCTCTATTTCCAGTATGGTCCAAGTCCACATAACCTTGCACATCAATATTATCACCCCCAAAACACAAATAATAATTAGAAGTTCCTTTCAAATACTTGAAAATCCATTTCATTGCTTTCCAGTGTTCTTTTCCTGAGTTTTTCATGAATATACTCACTACTCCCACTGCATGTGCAATATCTAGTCTTATACTTACCATAGCATTCATAAGACTTCCAATAACTGAAGCATAAGGCACCATTTTCATGTGAGCTTTATCTTCCTCACTCTTAGTACCTTGTTCTTTTAACAATTGGAAATGATTGCCCAAAGTAGTAGTCACTGACTTAGATTTATTCATGTCGAATCTCTCAAGAACTTTCTTTACATACCCTTGAACTTTCTTCACGTACCCTTCTTGAGATAACCACAACTTCTTGCTCTTCTTGTTTATGGTAATTTGCATCCCAAGAAGTTGTTTTGTTTCACTCAAGTCCTTCATAGAAAAACTCTTGGCTAACCTCATCTTGAGATTAATAATTTTTTCCATACAAGTCCATGCAACAAGTATATCATCTACGTACATAGTTAAAATAATGTAATTACCATCATTAAATTTTTGTAGATATACACAGTGGTCCGAATTATTCCTAGCAAATCCATTATCTAACATAGACTTATCAAATTTCAAATACCACTGTCTTCGTGCTTGTTTGAGTCCATATAGACTCATCTTTAATTTGCACTCCATATTTCTTTACCTTTGACTTCAAATCCTTTCGGCTATTTTATATAAATCTCCTCCTCCAAATTATCATGAAGGAAAGTTGTATTTACATCAAGCTATTCTAAATACAATGTGACACCCCAAATCTGGTTCACACATCGTAAACCAAACTAGCATGTTACAGGCCCGGTTAGGTCGGCTAATCCGAACCCAACTCATGCAGATCTACTCTCAACGTCTTAAGATGAAGATATGACTCGTCATGCATGGATAAATGCACAGAATCCTAACATGATACTACATAGATGACATGCAAACTAATTTACACACCAACAACAATTACGATAAAAATCAATAAAAAATTCTGAAATAAAACGGACAAAGTCTCCCCTAAAAGTGTAAATAAGGTCGCCCTGTCAAAATAATATATATAAACATATATGCAAATATATATATATATATATATATATATATATATATATATATCTATATATAGCAACTTTATTCACACAATCTAATATACTATTTACTCATTGTAAAGCTTGGGTTTCAACCCACCACACTTCTGCTTTGCAATCTATTCATGTTTCATATTCTTTCATCATGTCTTAGCATTTAATCACATCACATCAATATAATAACATCATAACAAAATATTAAGCACTCTATCGACTTAAATGTGTGCAAGCGACATCAGTGCTCCTTCGTCCAGGCTAGCACATCCAACTCGTGATTATTACTTACATATAGTATAAAAACACATCAGTAACAAGTGTTACTGGTCCAAAAAAAAATAACTATAACAAACTGGCTATGAGAGCAAACTCTCATATGAAAGAAAATATCATATACTCCTAATGAACACTCTGAAGGGCACCTACTGAGGAGCCACTGGGCTGCAGACCCGGTAACATCCCGAACTGACTGATCTGTTGCTGCTGATGCCTCTCTCGGCATTTTCTTACTTCATTTTCTGGGCTCGAATCCTAAGCCCTCTCCTTACCTCCACATTTCTCCTGGCCTTGAGCACGAAGGCTGAGTACTCTCAGGCAGTCGCCTTTAGTACCCTTTAAACTACAAGTCCAGATATGCGTTATACTAAACAGTACCCATAAACCTCCACATTCTTTGGGTGTGAGGAACTCAAACGTGGAGTTGTCAGGATCCCTCAGGAATGGAACAGTTTCGCTTCACTAATCCAGAGCCCACTTTGATATTCATGGCATCCGCTCATGGTACGTGCAGTCGGTCTTTCCATCTCTCGTCTCACTGAAAACTCGATAAAATTATATATATAGGCCTGGGAAGGGATTTATATAATAGGCCCGAAGGCAACTTGTGGTGGATCTTATTTTTCGAAATCATCCTCAGGGATCCATCCTCGAGGGGTTATTAATCTGAAAAACTATTCGGTTAAATGACCCGAGTTAAGTGGGATCTGATAAAATGCCACTTAACCTGTCCTACAAATAATAAAATAAACATACAACAGAAGAGAGTAAAAATAGAGGCGAGTCCTAAACGTACCTGGTAGAAGCTCCAAGTGTGTCATCGCGCCTAAGCGGCGAGCTCCTACTCCGTACCTACACATCAAAACTAAATACAAATGCCCGCTAACTAAATGATGCATCAAACTCAATGAACATCACACACAACATAATCATCATTCATCAAATAATCATCAACAAAATATCCCTAGATAATTCTATTCACACTGATTTTATTATATTTTTCTAAGTTACGTTACAATTAATTAGCATGCTCAGGTTAATTTACCTACTTAGATCACCAACATTTATCCATTACCAGTCATATCATGCATATAATTTCTTTCATGCTCAGACTTTTATCATGGCAATCAATCAATCCTATCATGTTGTGCTAACATTCATCAATTTTAAATAACTAATTCGGAGGTAATTATACCTCTCGTCGTCGACAATTGGCGACGGCTAGGGTTTCGTCACACATCTTGAAGCTCGAATTTGGCACTTGTCAATGTCCGAAGTTCGATCGGGATCGACTGGATGAGCTTCACGGAAGATTTGGTGAATTCCTGCGAATTCGATTTTCTAGCGAGTTCCGATGGTTTTCTGGCAATAGTCACTGGCAACGTCTACTGTTGGATAGTGGTCATATTGGGTACCGTTGGAACTGGCTTGCTGAGTTTGACACGTCTATGGCGTCGAAATAGTCAATGGGGGTGGTTGCTCGCTAGAAAATGGCTAAAACAGGGACAATGGTGATGGGTGACTAAATCCGGTTGGCCTGGGCGGTGATGGGTTCTGATCTAGTTGGGGAGGCTCGCTGGAGGGTTGAGGTATCAAGGCGACCACCCGATTGTGGTGGCACGGCACAAGGGCATGGCTTCCTCGCGTCGTGGAGGCTTGACGATGGCCGGCGGCGTTCAGGGCGGCATGGTGACGGCGCGGCCAGGCTAGACGGCATCGATCGGCGGCCAGACGGTGTCGAAAACGGTGGCAACGACAAACACAGGGGATGGCGGAGACGACGATTAGGGTTTGGGGGAAAAAGAAAAAGGGTCGGGGATGATGGGTGGTAATATCGTAAATAAGACTTGACTCGACTCCGTCTCGAGTCAAGAATAATAACTAGGTCGTAGAAAATCCCAAAAAAGCTCGGGAAAAATCCCATAAAATAAAACAAATACCACAACATCATAATGACATGCTCTAAAACTAACAACCCACCCAAACTGCCTATAATGCATCCTAACGTGGTAAACGACCTAAAACTAATTCTACAATTCACTATATATAAAAATAAAAAAATAACTGGCATACTCTCATGTATTCTGATAACTCATTCCTTTCAGCTGCATTCATGACGTTATCATCATATACTCGAGTACGCATGACCCTCATAGCTCATACATGCGACCGGTGTCGGCTCAGTACACGTGTTTTGACACTGACTCGACTCAAAAATAACGGTCGAACTGACCGGTTCTGAATATAAAAACCCTGACTCGAATCGTGGGTTTTATATACAACCTCTTTACAAACACAATACTCAAAATAATTCTAATAGAAGTCGTTTTTACAACAGGTGCAAATATATCATGAAAATCAATTCCTTCTCTTTGACCAAAACCTTTCACCACAAGTCTTGCCTTGTACCTTTGTACACCACCAGTTTCAGACTTGACCCGATAGATCCACTTGTATTGTAGAAACTTCTTTTGGTGGCAATTTCACCAATTCCCATGTATGATTTTTCTCCAATGATGACATCTCATCCTTCATGGCCAACTCCCACTTAAGATGAGCTTTGTCACCCATGGCTTCATCATAGGACTCCGGTTTTCCTGCATTTATATACAAAATATGTTGTACAATTAAATTTAATTTATGAGTAGGCTTTCTGACCCTTGTGCTCCTCCTTGGTTCGGGAGCAACAATTATCTTTTGTGGTGGCTCTGAGTCATCAATTTTAACTTGTGCATCAGAATATTCAGAATCTAATTCATCATCATGTGGTTGATTAGCCTATGACTCACCTTCTTGTTCGGTCTCTTTAGAAGATAAATGTTCCTCATCACTTGGAACAAATCCTTGATTTTCAGCACTTGGTATCTCTTCATCTGTCTCATCAAGCTCCATATACTCTTTTTCTTTGGACTCTTCACTCTCTTCTTTCTTCCTATCTTTGTACATACACTATTCATTGAATGCAACATCTTGACTTTGAAACACCCTGTTGTTATCGAAATCCCACATCCGGTAACCACACTCGTCACCCCCATATCTAAGAAATACATAATTGATGGATTTTGAATCAAGTTTCTTTCTTGATTCCCTATCAATATGTGCATATGCAATACAACCAAAGACCTTAAGAAAAGAGTAGTTAACTTTCTTACCAGACCATACCTCTTCCATCTAAGATGCTTGATGAACTTCGGTTGATTAGATAGGCAGCTGTATCCATAGTGGCACCCCAAAGATGCAAAGGGAGTTTAGCATGAACCCTCATGCTTCTCGCTCGCTTTAGGATGGTTCTATTCATTCTTTCTGCCACCCCATTCTGTTGTGGTGTCCTTGGCACTGTCTTGATCCTTCTAATCTCCCGCTTTTCATAATAGGAGTCAAACTCCTTATTGCAATATTCTCCGCAATTATCCGACAGAAGACATTTCAATCTCAAACCTGTTTCATTCTCAACTCAGGCTTTCCATATCTTGAAAATGCTAAAAACTTCTGATTTTTCTTAATAGTGTAGATCCACGTCTTCCTACTAAAATTATCAATGAAGGTAGCAACATAGAAATTACCTCCAAAAGATTTACCATGGGCTGGCCCCCAAACATCCATATGAACCAACTCCAACCTTTTAGATTTCATCTCTCACCCATCCTTTATAAAGCTGACCCGTTTCTGTTTACCTAAAACACAGTCTTCACAAAAACCAAAGTTAGAATCAATTATACATATCAAAACCTTTTTGGAATGTAAGATCCTCATCCCACTCTCGCTCAAGTGACCAAGCCTTCTATGCTATAACATTGTTATATCATTCTTCTCAGTAGTCAAAGAAACAAATGAATCTACCTTGGTAGACAATGGGTAAAGTGTGCCCATCGCCTTCCCCTTGATCACCACCAATGCTCCCTTGTTGATCTTCCATTTATTATTTTCGAATGTGATCTTATGGCCCTTTTGGTCCAGCTTGTTAACAAATACAAGATTCTTCTTCAATTTAAGTTCATTATTCATCTTCAAATGAATTACCCCCATACCTTCAATTTTGCATTTTCTGACCATTGCCAATAGTTACGTATCCCAACTCACTCTTGACAAAATCACAAAACCATTCTTTGTGTGAAGTACAATGAAATGAAGCACCTGAATCAATATACCATGTATTTATGTTGTAATTATCATGAGTAGATAAACAAAATTTCTCTTTATGAACATCAACAACATTAGCTACATTTTTCACCGTTTGGGACAATCTTCTTTATATGTCCTTCCTTGTCACAAATCCAACAAGTAGGCTTACCCTTGAATTTTCCTTTAGATTTAGAACGTCCTCGATTCTTAGGACCTCTACTTTGACCTCTTCCTCTTTCTTTGCCCTTGCTTTTATCCCGAGATGGACGATGTGTTATCTACCATGCTCCTCTTTATTATCTTCTGATTCAAGATTACACCTAGCACTTCATCAAACTTTACTTGTTCTTTTGATGCATTACTTATAGAAGTAATTACAGTATCCCAACTCTCCGGCAAAGAATACATGAATATTAAAGATTTAATATCTTCACTAAAGGTCATCTCCAAAAATTTAAGTTGTGCCCAAATTTTATTGAAATCATTCAAATAATAAGCAATAGATTTACCTTCGGGCATCTTTAAAGAGACAAACTTTCTCAACAAAATTAGCCTGTTAGAGGCTAATGACTTCTCATAAATACCATCTAATGCCTCCTTCAACTATTTGATGGTTGTCTGTTTGGAGACATTAAATGCTACCGACTGTGTTAAACACAATCGAATGATAGCTAAGGTTCGCCTATCAAACAAGGCCTACTCCTCGACTGACATCATTTTTGGCTTGGTACCTACAAGTGGTTGATGTAGTTGCTTCTCATATAAATGATCCTCAATCTGTATCTTCCACCATTGATAATTTGTTCTATCAATTTTTTCAATCTTCCCAATCTTGGAAGTGTCCACCATGACTCCCACTCAAATCAAGATCCAATTGAATGAAACCCAAAATTCCCACAGACGATGCCAATTGTTGAGAAAAAACCCCTAAGTTGGAGATCAACAACAGCGAACACAGGATTTTGAAAAAATAATGTCTGAGAAATAAAATAAAATAAAACCAAAAGAATAAGAGATTTAACATGGAAAACCCTCCTTCTATCGAGAGTCAAAAATCACGGGACAACAACGAACAATTCACTACTTCAACCAAAGATTACAGTCATTAAACATATAGAAATGTACAAGACTATTTCTCACTCAACTTATACTATTAAAATTATAAGATTTATCTTTCTCAATACTCCGTATAAGATTAAACTCGTGAATAATATTTTTCCCTCTTTTTTATCTATCTCTTCTTTATCTCTCTCTCTTTCTTTCCTCTTGTCTTTCTTGTCTTATTTCCTTTGCTTGTCTTGTTTTATAATTAGGCAAATGAAGTTGAATTTATAGAAAAGCTTTGAGACCTTTCATCTTCCATGGAATAACAAACAACCACCTCTATTGGTATTCAGAGATTCTTTTAGTATTTCAAGTGTGACAATAGGCTACATATCATTAATACAATTACACATTAACACCCTTCCCCTTCTTCCTCTACTAAAGACCCCTCTTCTTCTTCCTCCTCCTGAGCCCTACCACCAGTGAAAGATCTGTTGGATGTGTTCCAAACATATTAACACCCTTCGCCTTCTTCCTCTACTAAAGACCCCTCTTCTCTCTCCTGAGTCCTACCACCAGTGAAAGATCTGTTGGATGTATTCCAACTTTTGTGCTGATCTCTGCTCTCATCACCACCTCCTCGAGATTGTTTCCCCCATAAAGTATCATCAGTTCTAGATTTACTCCATTCATCTCCCTTGTCACCATATCCCCTGCCTTCACCAAAAGAAGATTTTTCCTGGCTACAAGAAGATCCCTTCGCATCACCCCAAGGCTTATCGGTATTCCAGCCATCATGAGCTTCCAAAACCTGTGATCCGCCTGCAGTAGCATTACTCCAACTAGAAACGTGAGAGTTCCATCCATCTGCTGGCTCACTAGACTGAGTTTTGCTTCCCCACGGATCATTTTCTTGATCATTCCCTTAAAGAGAGGAAAAGACCAATTGTAAGACTTCTGTGCACATGACAACTACGCATTGTTTGCTTCCCCATGGGTCATTTGCTTGATCTTTCCCCAAAAAGAGAGCAAATATAAGGCTTAACTCACATCCACATGTTAACTATGTATCCAAGATATCTTCTTGCACAAATCTCATACCTGATAATGGCTGCATGCTCCATCCATCCACGGGCTGACTAAATGGATCTGTTTTGCTGCCCCATGGCTCGTCTTCTCTATCTTTCCCTAAAAAATAGATACAGAAAAACAAATATAAGACTGACGTCCCCACGTTAATTATATATCCTAGATTATAGATTATGCCTGCATGAATCTCATGCATGAATCGCATACCTGATGCTGGTTGTGCATTCCATTTATTCATTGGTTGACTAGATTGGTCCTTTTTGCTTCTCCATGGATCATTTTCTTGTTCTTTACCTAGAAAAGAGGAAAACAAAAGCTAATATGAGACTTAATTCACATGCTGACATCGAAACCAAATATCATCGCACATAAATCTCAGACCTGTGTTCCAATCATCCTTTGGCCTACTAGATTGATCTGTTTTGCTTCCCCATGGATCATTTTCTTGTTCCTTTCCTAGATGAGACAAAAAGAATAGGGTTTTGCAATCATCCCAATCCGTTGGCAGTTTCATTAAGCCATTCTGCTCTTATTCTAGCAAACATAACATTGACGTCCCCATCTAACAACTTATACCAGACGTCTTTCTGCATCAACTCCATACCTGATCTTGGCCGTGTGCCCCCATTCATCCAGTGGCTGCCTAGGTTGATCTATTCTGCTCCCCCATGGGTTATTTTCTTTTTCCTTCTCTAGAAGATATGAAAAGAAAAGCAAACATAAAACTAATACCGACAATGTATCTCAGATGTCTTCCACAGCATAAATCAGATACCTGATTTAGGTTGTGTGTTCCAGTTATCCATTGCCTCACTAGATTGAGCAGTTTTTCTTCCCCATGGATCATTTTGTTGATCCTTCTCTGAAAGAGAGGAAAAGAAAAGCAACAATAAGAATATTGTCCACTCGTTACATGTCACAGATATCTTCTTGCATATACCACCCCATACCTTATCCGAGCTGTGTGCTCCATTCATCCATTGGCTGACTAGATAGATTAGTTTTGCTTCCCCATGGATCATTTTCTTGATCCTTCTCTACAAAAAGCATAAAGAAAATAAAACATAAGTTTAATAGCTGTTAAATTAAAATGTTGTTTAATCACCTTCCCCATCAACTTAAGTTTTTGGATGGTTACTGTTTGATTCCCTTTCCTATCAACTTAATCTTAGAGACAAAGGCATCAATTAAGCCATCTGATTTTACAAAGGCATCAATTAGAGCAACGGATAACTCCAGCAATGCACAACCAGTGCCATCCAGCTCAAAACTTTAGCCATTTGTAGTTACATATATACGAGATTGATATCCATGTCCCCATTCTCTTTATGGAATAAGGCAAAGGAAAAAAGAAGAAAATCAGAGACGAAAAGTACATGCCCAAAAGATTTTTAACATGCCCCATTTGCTTGCCAAAATGAGGTTTGTAACTTTTTTTATCAACATGCTGAGCTGTAAATAACATGCCTAGATTTCTCAGGTCGTGTGCATTTGTATTTTCCTTCTCTCTTTTTTTTCTTTTTTTTTCCTTTTTCCCCAAAATCTTACCCTGATGAGATGCCTAAATTGCAGTCTAGTGAACTTCATAATCATACCATATCTATTTAAAAAATCCACAAATGTAAGTCTCTAGGTTCACATTTAGATGTTTACATCATAACAAAATACATAACTGTATGGTTATCACCTAGTAGTCCAGGAATAAACCACATCTCTACAACATTAAGCTAAATTAAGTTAATATCCATACAAGTCATCTATTCTGATGAGTTACCTCCGGGTTGAGAGGTGAGTATTTGAAAAAATATTTAGTAAGAACATAAAACATTCAAAAAATATATTCGAATATCTCATGAAAGACATGTCCAATTAATAAATCATTCACTTCAAAAAGTTTCAATAAATCATGGATCATAGATCATTCAACGGTAGAATCAATCACGAAGGTTCTCTGCCAAATACTAGAATGGTGCACCAGTAAATTTGTTGCACTAAGAATAGAAATATATCAACCAATAGTAAAGTTATGCTTAATAAAATTTATTGATAGGACAGCTTTAAGGCAGAGGTTCACAGGCTCATCCTTGGTCCTAAATACCCTTGGTAACACATTAGGAATTGGGTATCATAATTTGTAATCATAATTATAATTGTATTTGACTCTAGAGTACACATAACTAGCCTCTCTTATACCGGGTGCCAAACCCACAAAGGAGTAAGGCGAATCGTGTGGTACTCACTATATTGACTCATAATATGTCAATTAAATCTCTTGTATCTATAATCATTTAACATCAATTGTATGTGACCTGGCAATACATCTTTTAAAATCATAGATCAATAGGTATTGTTGAATCATTGCATATTTTCAAAAAATACAATGTTAAACAAGTCATAAAAGATATTGGTAACATATAAAACACACAAGAGTACGCTGATATTAATCATTCGATTGCTACATCTTGATAGTTAAAATTAAGGCTTATTATTCACTTACTTTACCCATCAATTTAATAATCCGTATGATTGATAATGACCCAAATAATTGCTTAATTTAGGCATATAAATTATCATTAGAATTTCCATAAGTCTTAAGACTTGTTCGTTTCTCCTTGGCATGTAGACTAATTTGTAATTTCAGTTCCATCATTAGGTAACATGTTCATTAATTAGTTAAACTGAACGCAAAGGATATGAAAATAATTAATTACCAAAATATATAGTTCTTTCAACAAAAAAGTTGTAGTCTTTATTGTGTATACTTTAGTCATATGTTATAAACAATTATAGTCGACTGTGTAGAATCATTCTTAACACATTTAAAGAAAGCTATCATAGGGAAATTTACAGTTGTAGATCCTTACAATAAAAGCACGCATAAAAAATTGATTTATATGAACAAGACTTATGAGCATTATGGACATTAGTTTTAAATCATCACTCATCATCTAATCTATCAGAAATCATCGTTCATCGTAAAAAGACATGTTAACTTAAAGAAATCTAAATGTAGCTACGAAGGTTATCTTATCATGAAGAAATCCAAATGTAGCTAAGATGGTTAGGGTCTCACCCCTAACTAAGTCAATTACAGCTTCTACCAGCTGCTCCTAATCCTCTCCCTATCCTCTAGATTTTTTCTCCCTTGCCATTCATTTGTTTCATCTCTAGGTTCTCTCTCCTTACTAACCAATAGGATAGGATTCATTTAATTAAAAAAAACACTAATTACTGTTCACTAATCTCCACCTAATTAATCCTAACAACACCTTAATTAACAGATCTAATATTCGTAAAAACAAAATGAAAATTCTAGTCATTACAACAAAAATTGTTGCTAGAGGGGGAAGCTTAAAATAAATATTATTTGGCTCCCTTTCCAAATTGCTTGACCAACACAAAGCGATTAAACCATCTATATTTACAATGTTGAATGTTAACAATGTAATCGAGATTTTTTCCACATCATCAATCTCATACCTGATACAGGCTGTGAGTCCCATCCATCCATCTGCTTACTGGATTTATCTGTGTTGTTACCCCATGGATCATTTTCTTGATTCCCTCCTAAAAGGATAAAAGAAGGAAACATTAAACGGATGTCCCTATGAGAATGATCCCAGATATCATCCTCTCGCATAAATTCCATACCAGTTGTTGAAACTCCTAAGATGTCTTCGCCGAATGGTTTTTCAAATTCACTAGCAAGAAAGTTCCCACTTTAAAAGAAAAGAATCACGTTAATAGGACCATTCACAAAGTTCTTTAGCATTAATAAGGCAAATACTTAATTACCTAAATGAGCTTCCACGGTTCTTCAATTCAGAAAGGTGGTCACAACTGACTAGCAACAGTAAGTCGGAAGCAAAGAATTAGCTGTATTTTAGATAAATACATAAAACAAATAAAGTAACCAGTCACTAACCTTTAATAATTTTTGAGTTGGACTGAAGCTTAACTGCAACATAAGACCTGAACAAGGCAATGACTTTACAAAGAGGCCCTTTAAAGGGCCGACTCGAATTCTTAATGTTTGCCCCATGGAGAATGGAAGATCATTTACCTGACTAGTGCTTGCAACTACAGTGAACAACCAGTAAGCAAAAGAAGAAACAAGGGCCACTATAAGAAAAGCTAGACATAACAAAAACCCAATCCATCTATGGTTGTAGACAACTTATATCAGCTTTTACCATTTTGCTAAGAAATTAAGATCATACTGTCCACTGCCACACAAAGATGATATGAAAGACCTACAAGAACGAAAACTGTCTCGTCCAATAGGTCGTTTGGAAGATTCAGGATTTGGACTTGCTGAAACCTAAAAGTCTGGAAGATGTGAAGCAAAATCCCGGACATCAAACCCCAAACAATAACCACCATCAAATTAAAGGACAATAATATTTCTTAGCATAGAGAAACAAATAAATAAATAAGACATTGTTTCCTTATGGCATGCAGTTTTGGAACTTGTCTTGACAACAAGGTCCACCCTTGAGACAAAAAGACCCAAATTTTCTGATTGGCTAGCATTGTGAATAAACAAAGTCCCATGATACATGTACTTCACAAATCCTTCTTTACCCTGCAACAAAATCACCAAAGGTTTGGCGTAAGCATTCAAACAAAATGCACAGCAAAACATCAAGATCAGGCATGAAAATTTTGTACCTCATGACGACCTAATGAAACTCTGCACCATCACCAATGGATATACGAGCCTTTTCTTTATCCAAGGCAGTGAACATTCTGTCATTTATTTGACTTTAATAAATATAAATAAGATTAATATTAATAAGTAAACATTTGCAGCTTAATGCTTATAATCTCTTCTTCCATTTCATTCTTTCCTTTCAAAATCTAAAAAAAAACATTGTTGTCCACAAAAATGAAACATCATAAATATAAGAAACAACAAGATACATCAAATATAATCAAGGCCAATTACAAGAATCGTGTACCTAAAAATATTTTTTAGAAACAAACCAATAAACTTCAGAAATAATTATTCAAGAAAAATAAACAGTTATACCATTCATCAAGTCCAAAAAACTAAGCACACGATAGAGTAATCTAAAATATCATCTATATGATAATGTGGTATGACATTGTGCTCATTAAACTATTCATTATCGAGGAATATAAATGAACCTTATGATATACAAAATAAGCAATCCTACTATAGTACCCTACATTATATCTCTACATCATGATCTCCCTAGTTAAAGATTGAAAATGTATGTAAGAACGATAAATAGACACCATATAAGAGAAACATCAAATTGAGGAGGAAAAAGTAGTCTCAGCTTACACCAAGAACATGGAAAGGGTGATATGGAAGTCTGGAACCAAATGAGATACGGTCAGCGTAGCCACTTGTTGGCGTTCTTAGATATGTAACTTACATGCCCATCTTGCTAATCAAGTTAACTCGGTGTCCATTGAAACAACTAACAGTGAATGGACATTCCAACTGGACAGGACTCATCGGTTGATTTACTTTGTTTGAGTTGTAATTCGACCCAAGCTCAATCAAACTTAACTCTTAGATTTGTACATTTTCATTTATAATAAATATAAGATTATGTAGTGTTTTCTAAAAAATCTCACGTGGTTTCTATGAACTAAACTAGAACAAGTTATAACTTGGAATAGCAGAACCATCAAAATTCTTATAGGTAAAAAAGGTTCCGTATTCTAGTCTAAAGCAAACAAACCGTCAATCTATGTTTTTCTTTTGATGTGTTCTCTGCTAGGGGTGGGCGCGGACGTCCGAATTGGTCCGACCGTCCGAAGTCCGAAGTATGTCCGACCGAATTTGACCGACCGAATTCGACCGAATTAAAACAAACCAAACATGGACATTTCTTTGTCCGACCGAATGACCGACCGAATGACTGATATTTTATATCAATAATATAATATTTTCAACATTTGTAAGGCTAATATTATAGTTTATAAAAATTTTAAAATGTAATATACAGTAAATTAATTAAGTTCATACATAAAATTGATATTTAATATCTTAAATAATAAAAAATGACATACATAGGATAAAAGTCACTCTTATTATAAGCTATAAATACTTTGAGAGTTAAGACCCAACAATCTGTTAAGACCCAACAATCTCCTGTGTGAAATAACATAAAAAGATGGTAAGTAAAGCCAATGATGAAATATTCAAAATTTCAATTATATCACCAATAGTATATGATATTTGTTTTGTAAGAAAGCATTTGTTCTCATGCAAATGTAAGTGAACAGTTAATCAGGTGCGCTAGTTTCATTCTTTAATAAGTACCAACGTCTCAAGTAACGAAATATTTCGAAGAAAAAGCAGATTCAAAAACTACGACTTTAAACAAACTAAAGTTTGGTATAAAAAATAGATTTTATAAATTAATCTCAACAAAAATTTCACCATCCTTCAATCTTTGTATCCCTCAACAGAAAATAATCTTTGAAATTTGTTATTCTCTAACAATTATCAAAATGCTAAGTATAGCAAGGGAAGCAAAGAGATAACATCATAAGTAGCTATTCTTCAACAATCTTTGACAGTACCTATTCTTTCTAAGATGCAAACTTCCTTCACCAAATAATTGTACAAATTTTTATAGCTCAATCACTGCACAATTTTGTTAGAATAAATTTTTTTTACATTATCATCTAAGTATAAATAATCTAACCTTATAAAATAATAATAATTAATCCTAAATATAAAATAAACTAAATTTAAGATAAATTAAGTGATATATACACAGCGGCAACGGGCGGCGGTTCGACGGAGTCTGGCGGCGCCGCGAGCGGCGGCATCCGGCGGCGGAGGCAGGGCAGACGAGGCAGGCAGCGGCAGATGTTTAGGGTGGCGGTCCGGCGAGGCAGGCGGCGGCGGAGGCTGGAGCGGCGCAAGCTGGGCGGGGGAGGGCGGCAGCAAGAGGCGGCGGTGGATCTTCACACGGCGCGCAGAGGGAGGCGGAGACACGAGCAGATGAGGCGGGCGGAGCGGAGGCGGGCGGAGCGGAGGCGGGCGGAGCGGAGGCTGGCGGAGCGGAGGCGGGCGGAGCGGAGGCTGGCGGAGCGGAGGCGGGCGGAGCGGAGGCAGGCGGAGCGGTGCGGGCGGAGGCGAGGCGGTGGCGGTAGGGCGGCGGCAGGATGCTGCGGCGGCGGCGGCGGCGCCCTATGAACAGTGTTTCTGGGTTAGGGTTTTAGAAGTTTTGGTTTTGATTTCGGACCGTCCACGGACATTGTTCGGGCCCGACGGACAAGTCGGACATTAACTCGGTCGGACAAGTTTTGTCCGATAAAATTTCGGACAAACGCGGACAATATTTTGTCCGACGTCCGTCCGACCGATGCCCACCCCTATTCTCTGCAATAGTTCTGATTAGGTAAAGACCATGGGCAATTGATAACGGGCAATATTCAATTTTAAATAGTTATTATATTTCTAGTTATATTAAAAATGTGTAATATAAAAGTTTCTACTTGCACAAATATTTAAGTCTTATGATAAGTTTGAGTTGACGTTTATTTAAATTTATATTTGAGTCATATTTAATTATTTATTATACAAGTTAGAGACTTAGTTATTTTTTCTAATTCATATAAGATCTTATATATTGTTCTATAAATTCAGACATTGTAGGCTAATTGTCACATCAATATATTATTATTGAATACAAGAATATTTTCCTTTACTTTATGTTTTTATTACTTTGTGCTACTCTTTGATCTTTTTCTTTGTGATTTTGCCTAAGATTAGAGAAAAGATGAATCTTTGCAAACCTTTTTTCTCATGTTATCTTACAATTTCCATCAATTGGTATTCAGATCAATTTCCGTCCTTGGTGCTCCAGTTTTGTCCCCACCACCACCTTATCACCCCCTTATTTGTCTTCCAAACTTTTTATTGTACTACCAAAATAATAAAAAAAGAGTTCGTCGTTGCCGCCACGCCTATCAACATCTTCTGTTTGTTTTCTAGTGCGTCGCCTTCGTCGTTGCCGCCACGCCTATCAACATCTTCTATTTGTTTTCTAGTGCGTCGCCAACGACTGCCCGCTCATTCAGCGAGACCCCAACGACCGACCGCCTTTGCACACCCATCAGCCGTCAACATTTCTCCATCACCAGACCTTTTCGATGTCTGCCATGTCCGGGTGATTGACTGAGGAAAGACCACTTCCTATAGCAGTACCGTTGCCCCGTCATTGATCGCCCCCAAGTTGCTGCACGCTTCCATACATCTCCTAAGCGACACTTTTGTCACCGGACTGCTCAGCCCCACCGTCCTCGCCAAGCCATTTGCCGCTTTCTTCTCTCATTGAGAAGTCGCTCGACCACACGGCATCCCCGCTGAGAGAGGCTTCGTTTTTTAGCTGCTACATGCTGCGGTGCGAGCCTCACTGCCGCGATAATCTTTGATTTTTGATTGCTACCGTCGTCACCCTCCATGTCCCACCGTCGCCACTGACTCAATACCCTTTCCCTTTCTCTTACACTTCCCCGTCTACCCACAAGCCTCTCTTCTTCTGTTCAGGCTAACCAAGGGAGAGTAAAGGGTCAGGCTAAACAACAAAAAAAAGAAAAAAAGAAAAAAGAAAAGGAAAATAGTTGAAAAAATGGTATAAATCATTTGATGGTTGTGCTAGTCAATTATGGATCCTAAACAAGGAAAGGCTTCTAATACTCCATCATCAATAGAGGATAAGTTGTATCTTCTTTTGCACACATTAAAGGGATCAAACAATCCCCGTGAGCGTTATGAAAGCTCATGATCATCGTCCGTCAAAATTTAATGAACATTTTGATAGATTTTATGCAATGTGGGTAGAGCGAATAAATGCACCACTTCATATGGCTACTGTCACAGGCCCGTTCGTAAGGTCGAATTTTTCGCCTCCGAGTCCCTGCCTGTGCGGCGTATTCCCCTCCCTGGGAACACTCAGCCTGCTACTCAACACGCAATAGCGGGAGCTAAGGCCACAAACACTACACTCGTGTTCGGCCGCAATACGCACCACCGAGGTTGACCCCTGCACGTCCAGCAGATCCACCCGCTCGGTGTTGCCCTCAAACAGCGCCCTTGATCGATCACCCGTGTCTGGCCACGCACCAGCACTTCGACAGCACTCCTGGCTATCGGCACGCCTTGCCGATAGGCTGTTCCAGGAGTCAAACAGCACCACCACCGCAGCACTGCCCGATCGCCCCACCAGCAACACGCCTGGTGGAGATCGTGCCTCTGTCCTTGTTCGTCTCAGCAACCACTGTCGCCTTGTAAACCTCGACCACGACCCGGTACTAAGGTTCCCTGCCTAAAACGTCAGACAACGAACACAACACAGATATACGGGGAAACCCCAACCTTATATCATTAAACCGACTATAAGGATTACAAGCACTCGAACTCCTCTCAAGTACCTGCTCGGCTTGTGGACAGCCCCCACAGCCTCGCCCCAATGTACCCAAAATACAAAGGAACTCACACAAGGATTACCTGGCCCGAGTAACCCTCCCAGTTGCCAACACCAGCAACCTCACAACGTGCACCTTGGATTCAAGCAAGCGTCCGGAGTTCCAGCACTACTCCCAGCGCCGGCTGCAGCAACTCCCTCGCTTCTTCCCTCTCCAGGTTGCTCACGTTGCCACCGATCAGCAAGTCTCACCACGAGAACAAGTACCCAATCGGCCCCCTCTTCAGTCCGTCGAAGAGAAGTTCCCTTCTCCACGTCTGGCCTAACCCTTTTATACTCCACGACCTGCTGCTCCAAGATAACTCCGAATCTGCCAGCATCTTCAACTCCAGAGATCTGCAAGATCCACCGTGTTCAGCAACCTAGACCATCTCCCATCCAGGTTCATCCAACGGCCTCCAAGTTTATCTTCAGCAGTTTGTTGCAACGCCCAATCTGGATAACTGCATATCTTCACCAAGATACTCCAGCAACGTCCAGGAAGCTTCCTCCTAACCGTCGGCTGCACCGCTAGGATCCCGTCTCGATCACCACGGCTCGATCCTAGGCCTTGGTTCAACCTCGCAGCAACTACCGACCCACATGCCGGCAATGGCCCGCCGCTGCGTCGCCAACTCCGCACATCGCTACCGAGCAGGACCCAGTACCGCACCAAACAGCGGTACCCGCATGCCGCTCGTGCTCGCGCCCATGCACCATGCAGCGCTCGCGCACCCTGCGCCCGTGCACCCGCTCGCGCGCCCGCACGCGCTCGTCCGCGCGCGCTCGCCGCGCGCTCGCTCGCGCGTCGCCCGCGCTCGCCGCGCGCGCTCGCCCGCGCGCGCTCGCCTGTGCGCGCCCGATGCCGCGCGCGCTCACCCGCGCGCGTCCGCCTGCGCGCACACTTGCGCGACGCTCGGCGCGCTCGCTCGCGCGCTCGCTCGCGCGCGCCTGCTGCTGCTCCCGGTAGCGTGATCGGTCCAAATACCGATCACCACGCAGCGCCTAGCGCCAGTGCTCGATCACAGCACTCGCTAGCGCACCTCGATGCGACCTTGCTGCCTTTGAGGTTTCCTCGAACCCGAGCCCGGCATTGCTCGGCACACCATGTACCGACCCAAATGCCGGCACCTGCTGCTGTTCCCGACGCCTTGCTCCACCGGCATGCTCGGTCCTCCAGCAGCATCGTGCAACTCGGTTTGGACTGCAACATAATCACGGGTTAGCCTCGGTGTGTTGTTTCCACCACTCGGATAACCACTGCTATCCCATTCATGGACGTAGGGAAATCCAGGAACAACACCCAAACCCTGGTTCCCGGGACGTCCACGAATCAAGGCTGTAACAGCTACCATAGTATTTACTTAAGTCCTTTTAGCTGTGAAACAACAAGCGGTTCATCATCAAATTTTGCTCCACTTTACTCTACCTAAACAACAACTTCCACCAGCTCAGTCTGTACAGATCTTGCACAAGTTGATGATAATTAATACAAATCTATTAGTGACAATTCAATTGAAAATACTTCTCATACGAATACTATAATTGACGAGCCACAAAAGGATATTCTTAATTTGGTTGTCACAAAAGAGCTTGAAAAATCATCATCCATATTGTTCGAAGATATTATAGTTTCATCTAAACCCGACTTGTTAAGTGAAGAGTCTTCTGTTCAAAAATTAATTTGTTAAGTTTGCATTCAATATTATTGGAAATTAATTTGTTAAGTTTGCATTCAATATTATTGGAGTGATTGGATGAACACTCGTTTTTCAAATACAAGTTCACTGTTAATAAGAACATGAAGCTTCAAACTTGAGGTCAAGTTTTTTTCTAGACGAGTGGATTGATGACGCATAATTTAACTCGTCATTGTATGATACAAATAAGACTTCTCATGGTCTTTCTTCAACGAAAGTTAAAGATTGATTTCCTTTATAACTTGAGGTCAAATTCTTTTCAACCGAAGACAATTAGTTATTATATATTCTCGTTATATAAGAAGTGTCTAATAGAAGAGTTTCTAGTTGCACTAGTATTTAAGTCTTATAATAAGTTAGATTCAATATTTATTTGGATTCCTAGGTAAGTTTTATTTAATTGTTTCTTATACAAGTTGGAATCTTATTTATTTTTTCTAATTCAAGTATGATCTTATGTATTGTTCTATAAATATAAACAGTGTAGGTTGTTTGCCACATCAATCTATCATTATTGAATACAAGAATATTTTCTTTTTCTTTGTGCTATTTTTGCTTTGTGCTACTCCTTGCTCTTCTTCTTTGCAGTTTCAAGTAAGATTAGAGAAAAGTGGAATCTTTGTAAGCCTTTTCTTCTCAAGTTATCTTGCATTAAGTTTGCATTAATTGGTATCAGTGTATCCAACCAAAGTGATGTAAAGAAAATGATGATGCTGGCAAATGGTGGAGAGAAACAACGTTTGCAAACGGGATAAACAATAGTACAGTAACAACACTCGACGACCACGAAGAAATAAGATGAGGACAAAGTGCTACAACAAAGAATTATAGGCGCAATAGGTTGTGACATTGGCATCTAAACTATGGAGGACTTTAAGAAAGCGGGAAGGCAACAACTATGATAAGTAAGAAGAAGAAGATTTGGAGATGACAAGAAAAAGATGGCAACTTTCAGCTTGGCTCTAATTATCACAAACTAGGGGCGATTTTTTGCCAACCAGCAAAAACAGGGTGCAAGGTTACCAAGGTAAAAGCCAAGAAAGCAAAATGGATCAGATACTGATATGAAAAGGTTTGGAAGGAACATAAGGTAAGCCATTTGCTTCATCAAGGAAACAACTGGAAGGACAAGTATAAATAAAATTGCCAAATGCATAGAACAGAATGTTGTTTTACTACATGGCAAAGTATTGGACGACCAAGTAAAAGGGGCCACAAGCAATTAGTAAACACTTGTTCTTCATAAAACACATAAAATACACATAAAATACACATAATGCCAATTCAAATGGCAAAAAGAGTTTAAATCCAGAAGAGAAATTCTCCAAATCAAAATCTAGAAAACTCGAAGTGAAGAAAACGGATTAGAATTAACAAAGAGGCTCATTATTCTAGTAGAACTCCAAAACTTGCTTTTACCGATAAAGAAAACCTTAAATTTGGAGATAAAAAACAAAGATCTTAAACGATGGGCTTCCTTCAACAGATTAAAGTATAATACATAAACCTACATAATTACAACAAACGTGGAAAACATCTACATGCTATTTGTGTAAAACATCAAATACCTTAAGATAGTCCTCCTCTAATGCGATAATCACCCCAAAATCCTTTTGGCTGCACAAAATAAAGAAAGCACAACATGAAGAGAGATAGCAAAGGATAATAAAAAAACTAGCATAAATAATCATGAACCAAAAGCTTACTTGATCAAAACAAAGTTCAGTTCTTTAAAACGATCTGCTACTTTAGACCCTGACGAGGTTTCTCAAGTTCCATTCATCTTCTCATCTTTCACACGAAAGCGTTGCTTTCCTCCTCCATCATGAACTGATGAAAAAAAATCAGCATTGTCTACTCCACCTTCAGCCATTTGAAACTTTTGAATCTCACTTGCAGAAGGCTGAATTTCCCAGTACCAATATAACAATATCCCAAAGAAAAAGGTAGACGAGAATAATGGAAGGATGAAAAAGTAGAAAGGAAGCACCCACAGAGCTTTCAATATCAAAAAGAAGATGGGAAATCAAGAGATTTGTTAAAAACTAAATTAATATTGTTGACTATGCCAACTCTAATAGTTGAAAGCTACCAAAATAAATGAGTTCAGCTCCAATTCACTATTCGTTAAACTCCCAGGTATATAAACATCCATGATCACAACTCACTAAATAAAAATTGTAAAATATAAAATAAAAAATAAAACTTCAACATGAGTAAAATTATAAGCATTACATAGGGGAAGTTTAGTCCAATACTTCAAACAACACTTCCATCAATGCTCAAGAAATGTCGATCCCAAGCCCAGATAAAAGAGGAGGGATATGGCATTAGGAATGGGTCATCACAACTTTCACCATTTGTAATCACATGGATCTAAGATTAGAATCCATGCAGTTGGGATAGATAAGGTGGATTAAAAAGAACAAAATTTGAAACACTTCTATGCATCAGCTAATGTTACCAGTCCTACGTCCATAATAAAATGTTTATATGCTCAATTCAATGACAAGATAAAGTTAACTAGCAAATTTAAAACAGCTGACAAGACATGACATAATAAGTGAACAAAGTACTCCAAAAAGGAAGCTACTTCACATAAATAATACCTCCCTCCATGCCCCCCTCATAGCTAGAGACGAATAATAGAGGCATAAAAACATCATAAAAAACCAATATTACATTAGGCATTGTTGCAATAATTAATCACGATGACAAACTAAAAGATTGAGTCAATTTGGGCTATGGCTTGAAGATTGATCCGTGGGATCAGCTTGAGAATCACTCGTTCCCTTTCACTAGCAAAATCTACTACCTGTTAACAACAAACAAGATCAAATAGTTGCAGAGAAAGTATGTATTAAACCAACTCGTTTGCGCTTTACAATATTGAATACCTTGGCCAGATCCCCTTTATAAATTTCAGCTTTCATGCGAAGCCATGTTCCAACAGAGACTGAAAGTTTTGTTTTGAACAGAAAGCAAATGAGGGACTTCATTCTTAGGAACTAAAGTAATTCTGCTAAGGTATACATTACAAAATCCCTTGCACGCTTTGATAATAAATGGTATAGACCAATTAGATAATACTATTCCATCTAATAATAAACAAAAGATAAAGATCAAAGTTTAATCTGAGTTCACAAATACCTCAAAACATCACATTCTCTCTCAGCCTCAACGAAAATGTACCCTTCAACGGGGTCAAGTGCAAACACATTATCTTTAGGCCATCTTTGATAGTTACCATATCCTTTAGCTCACTTATGACAGTTTCCATGGCCCGATACTTTTGAATAAGACAAAAGGCCAAATGGCATTCTTTATTCACCTGAAAACAGTAAATTACATGGAAGACAACAAAATCACCATCTGTAAATGCATACTTGTTCACAAAATACATTAAAAAGAAGCAAGTAAATCACATATGACTAACGTATCTACACATCTGAAGGCCTAGATGATTATGGACTTGGACCAGATGTTATAAACCTTAGAGATTTATGTCTATAAATGAAGTAAAAAAATTCGTGAAATTTTTATGGTTTCCAGTAAATTGGAAGAATTATCATCAAATTTCATTACCAAAATCATCATTAACTTTTTTTTAAAAAAGTTCATCATTAACCTTTATTTGTGTCATTTTTAATTGATTGTGGCAAGCACCCAAGTTATGTGACATTGGTTCTCAATGTAGGCTTCAGTGACGAAATTAGTCACTATGGTGAAAAAAAATCTTACGACAAGGTTCACAGGGACAAGATAAAGCTTCAGGGGCGAAATTCCAGCTACTAAAATCTTGTTTTTATAGTGGGGGCAGTTCACAGGCAGAGAATAACTTAGCCAATAGAGCTAAAATGGGCCTTGGCTCAGTCTTACGGAGGAGCTTGGCTGGGGTTATTGTCAACCCAAGTCATTTACGTTCGAGTCCTACAAGCTCATGGAGTAGAATTTCCCGACCAAGTATTGCTCTTCTTTTCGGCAAGAGAAATGTTTAATGTACATTTAACGCTCATTCACCACCTACATCTTTATATAACTCTTTAAATTAGATTTTTTGAACCATAACTAACATTTAACCTTTATTTTATAACATAAGTGGAGAATGTATGTATAACACGATTCTTATAATAATAACATACAAAAATTTCTCCTTGAAAAGGCTACAGATGAGTTGAACTCGTTGCCACCTCCATTAACAAATGTTAAAATTTTAATATAAATTTAGTTTTAAAACATTTAATGATTATTACCTACACAAAGTTTAAAAAATATAATTTTATAATATGTTAATCACTACGTGAATTTGCGAAAAGTCAATTTGTATGTTTAGTGGAAAATAGATCTTCTGTCAATGAAATTTTCAAGTATAAATTAATCACTTTTGTCATCGAAACCAGATTTCGGTGACAAAAAACCAGTTTTCCACAAGTGTATATGGGTTAATCCCATGTAATTTTAAATTTTGCATCTTTTCGTATAATGAATGTATATAAAGTGAAAGAGACCTAGTATTAAGTATTATATGTAATATTTAACATTTAATCCCACAGGGTAAATGAATGTGAAGTTAAGTGAGACATTGTTGAGTAAAAAAACAAACTAATTGCTTGGAAAAAAAATCTTCTTTTAAACTTAAGTTTTTTTCTCAAAATCTTTTACCTTTAGAGCAGGTATATTTTTATTTTGTTGTTTTATTAACATGGTGATGAATCTATTTTGCATGAGAACAAGAAAACATGGTGATGCATCTCATTTTCTATACATGACCAAGAATATGTAGTACATTTATGGGTCCAAATTCCACATTTTGGGTTGTCCCTCCTCCGTAAATACATTAAATTGTAACCTTATTTTGAGTACAAACCAAGATTCTGTAGGTTTGGTTAGTTGAAAGGAATAAAAGTAACGTACAACACTTTTCTTCTTTAGTTTTTGGAGAAAAAAGAGCTAGAGAGGAAAAAGGAAAATTATGTGGATTGAAAAAATGTGAATGTTTTGTTGAGATTCGTTTGGAATCGTCAATAGTAACCTCGCTAATTTCTTAATCTGTAATTTTCTATTTTTTGGTTAATACTAATTTTGTAGAAAGTACGATAAATTTTGTAGAAAGTACCGTAAATTGTGATATAGTGAATTTGATCTTGCCGTTTACCTCGTAGTTTTTCCCTAAAGTTGGGATTTTCCAAGTAAAATTAGTTTGTCTTCTGGGTTTGTGGCGCGTCTATATTTTGTTTGGTATTTCATCATTTTCAGTTGAAATGAAGATTTTGTTTGGTTAATCCCAACAAGTGGTATCAAAGTCAGGTTGCTTCATTTGTAAATTTTGGTTGTTGATATTTGATGCCAGCTAGGTGTTCGATAAAATTTCTAAGAGCCTAGTTGATATGTTTGTGATTGATATTTCAATAAGATGGCTGATGAGAATCATATTAAAATGATATCTCTTAAGGGGCCGAGTAACTGACACTATTGGAAAGGGAAAATGATTGATCATTCATATTTTAAGGATTTATAGGAACCTATTACTTGTTAGAAACTGGGAGAGGTGACTGATAAAGACTAGAATAAGTTGGATAGGAAGGTTATGACCTATTTGAGACAATGGGTAGATGAAGTTATTTATCATTATGTTTCTAAATTGACATCCTCAAAAAATATGGGATAAACTCCAAGAAGTTTATGAGAGGAATACTGTTTGCAACATGACTACCCTTTTGATAAGGAAATTAGTGAACTTGAGGTATAAGGATGAAAATGATATAAGTGAGCATCTCAATGAGATGAAGGGTATTATTACTTAACTTGCCAGGATGAAGATGATTCTAGATGAAGAATGACAAGCTATCTTGCTCCTCAACACATTGCCAAAGAACTGGGAAACATTGGTGATCTCTTTGAACAATGTTGCTCCAGATGGAAAACTCACAATGGACATGGTAACAAGCAGCTTACTGAATGAGGAGGTGAGAAGAAAATCTCTACCAACTTCAGGGTCTCATGTATTAGTGTCAGAAGAGGCAAGAGGTAGATTGAGAAATAGAGACACAAATAGAAGGGATAAGAGTTGAGGAAGGTCCAAATCTAAGAAGCACTTGAAGTATTATTATTGTGACAAGACAAGTCATTTCAAGAAGTTTTGTTGAAAATTCAAGAAAGACTTAAAAAATAAGGACAATAATGATCAAGGTGAAACAAATACTAATGTTGTGAATGATGATATGGTGATTCTTTCTTGTGAAATTGATTGTTTGACGGCTGATTGCGATGCTAGTTGGGTAGTTGACTCAGGAGCATCGTTCCATGAAACTCCAAGAAGAAATTTCTTTACTACCTATGAACCTTTAGATTTGGATATAATGAAGATGAGAAATAGTGATACTTCTAAAATTGTGGGACTTAGAGATGTGCATATAGTAACAAATATGGGTTACAAATTGGTGCTTAAAAATGCCAAACATATTTTAGATTTGAGGATGACTTTGTTGTCAACTGGAGTGCTTGATGATGAAGGATTTGGTTCATAATTTACACATAGTGTGTGGAAACTTGTGAAAGGTTCTCTTGTTGTTGCTAAAGGGAAGAAGTGTTATAGTTTGTACAAGACTGCAAGGAGTCTAGTTCGAGGGGAGGATAATATCTCTTCACTTCAGTCTACTATTGATTTGTGACACCATTGATTGGGACACATGAGTGAGAGGGACTAGAGACTTTGAAGAAGCTAAATCTCCTTCCCAAGGTCAAGGGCATCACAATTAGTCCTTGTGACCATTGTTTGGTTGATGAAACAATATAGGACATCCATTGCAAGCACAAGTACAAGGAAATCAAAGTTCTTGCAGTTGGTACACTCTGATGTGTATGGGCTTATTGAGGTAAAATCTCTTGGCGATTTTATTTATTTTGTTACTTTTATTGATGATACTTCTACGAAGGTATGGGCTTATGACATGAAAAATAAAAGTGATGTTTTTGGCATCTTTAAGAATTTTCATGTATTGGTTGAAAGAGAAACCGGTAAGCTCTTAAAATGCCTTAGAAGTGATAATGGTGGTGAATATTGTTCTGTTGAGTTTGATGAATATTGTAGCAAACATGGGATTAGATGTGAGAAGGCGGTTCCTTATACTCTTCAACATAATGGAGTGACTGAAAGAATGAACAGGACTATCTCTGAGAGGATTAGAAGTATGTTGTCTTCAGCTAAGTTGCCTAAAAGCTTATGGGGTGAGGCCATGAGCACAGCTTGTTATTTGATCAACATATCTCACACATATGCCCTAGACAGTGACATACCAGAAAGGGTTTGGAGTGACAAAAAGGTCAGTTAATCTTATTTGAGAGTTTTTGGTTGTAAAGCCTTTGCACATGTGCCCAAGAAACAAAGGGTTAAGCTTGACTCTAGAGCTATGGAATGTATTTTTCTAGGATATGGTGATGATAAGTTTGGATACAAACTTTGGGATCCTAAGAATAGAAAAATGATTCGAAGCAGAGATGTAGTTTTCATGGAGGATCAAATAGTTGAAGACTTTGGCAAGGAAAAGTTCCTCAAACAAAATCTCAGGAAAGCTTGGAAAAGATAAAAGAACTTTCAACCTTAACTAGAAGTGAAGAGGCGGCTCAGGATAACACTGATTGTTCCCCCACCTAGTGATGATGAGGGTGAGGATGTGGTGTCTCATGATATTTCTAATGAGTTTGTTAATGATGTTGGACAGGAACATGAGGATTTTAATCAAGGGCAGCCAACTAATGTGAGAAGATCAGCTCGTGAACCAGTTCCATCAACAAGATATCCATCATCAGAATATGTGAAAATCACTGAATGTGGAGAACTAGAAAATTTTAGTGAGGTCAAAGCTCATGTAGAAAATGAAAAGTGGTTGAAGGCAATGCAAGATGAGATGAAATCTTTGCATGAGAATTACACTTATGAGTTGGTGGATCTTCCTAAGGGAAAGAGAGTACTGAAGAATAAATAGGTCTACATGATCAAATATGAAGAAAACAACACACAACCAAGGTACAAGGCAAGGTTGGTGGTGAAGGGCTTCGGACAGAAGAAATGTATTGATTTCAATGAAATTTTTTCTCCTGTTGTTAAAATGTCTTCTATTAGAATTGTTCTGACTTTGGCTACAAGTTTGGATTTGGAAGTTGAACAGTTAGATGTGAAGACAGCCTTTCTACATGGTGATCTTGAAGAGACCATATATATGGAGCAACCAGAGGGTTTTAAAGTCAGAGGAAAGGAACAGATGGTATGCAAACTGAAAAAGAGTTATTATGGTTTGAAGCAAGCTCTTAGATGGTGGTACAAAAAGTTTGATTCTTTTATGGAAAATAATGGGTACAAAAAGTTTGTTTCTAATCACTATGTGTTCATCAAAAGGTTTGATGGTGATGACTTTATTATTTTGTTGCTTTATGTGGATGACATGGTGATTGTAGGACATGATGGAACCAAGATTGCAAGTTTAAAGAAGAACTTGAATAATCCTTTGCAATAAAGGATTTAGGATCAACAAAGCAAATCTTGGGGATGTCCATTCGGTATGACAGGAGAGCTAGAAAGCTTTGGGTGTTACAGGAAAACTACATAGAAAAAGTACTTGAAAAATTCAACATGAAAGATGCAAAACCGGTTGGAGTTCTACTTGGGGGTCACTTTAAGTCGAAGAAAAGTGACTTAAGTGAAACAAAGATGAAGGAAATGACAAAGGTTCCTTATGCTTCTGCAGGTTGGTAGTTTGATGTATGCTATGGTTTATACAAGGCTGGATATAGTATCTATAGTTGAAATAGTTAGCAAACATTTAGCAAATCTATTAAAAGAATAGTGGCAAGTAGTTAAATAGATAATGAGGTACTTAAGAGGTATATCCAAAATGTGTTTGTGTTTTAGAAGTGATAAACGTTTGTTGATTGGCTACATTGATGTGGATATGGTAGGTGACTTAGAGATAAGAAAGTCAACATTTGGGTTTGTTGTTAATTTTGTTAATAGGGCTATGTTTGGAAGTCTAGGTTGCAAAAATGTATTGCATTATCTACAACTGAAGCCAAATTTATTGCTGCTACAGAAGCTTGTAAGGAGATGTTATGGACAAGGAGATTTTTGAATGAAAATGATATTAAACAGGATAGATATATTATACACTGTGATGGCCATAGTGCAATTCATCTAAGCAAGAATTCAAGTTTTTATTCAAGGAGCAAACACATTGACGTGAGATATCACTGGTTAAGAGATGTGTTGAAAAGTAAATCTCTTGAGCTAACAAAAATTTATATTGCAAAGAATGTTTCAGACATGATGACTAAAGTTATGTCAAAAGAGAAATGTTCTTATTGCAGGAATGGAGCAGTCATGGATGGAGCTTCCCATGCTGGCTAGAGGTATTTCATGGAGTCGGGAAGGAGATGTTTGTTGGGTTGTCCCTCCTCCTTAAATACATTAAATTGCAACCCTGTTTTGGGCCAGCTATAGTACTAGTAGCTCAATTGATCCGCCTGTTTCAACTGAAGTATGTTGTATGGCTATGATTTTTATCTTTTTAGTCAATTATCTTCTTATTTTTCTTCTTCTTCTTTGATGGATCTGGTTTAATGTGACATGATTTTATTTTTGTTAGGGATTTTCAAACTCATATAGAAAGCCGGCGTGATCAACAAACAGGAGAGATTTTTGAGATATTAGATGGTATGATGTTGAAAAATGGGTTTTTGTACAAGAAAGTGTCACTTGGATCATTAAGCTACTGGGAAATTCAGCCTTTTACAAGTGAGATTTAAAAGTTTGAAATGGCTGAAGGTGGAGTAGACAATGCTGATTTTTTTCATCAGTTCGTGATGGAGGAGGAAAGTAATGCTTTTGTTTGAAAGATGAGAAGATGAATGGAACTTGTGAAACCTCATCAGGGTCTAAAGTAGCATATCATTTTAAAGAACTGGCCTTTGTTTTGATCAAGTAAGCTTTTGGTTCATGATTCTATACATTTCTAAGTCAATTAGTACCATAGTTTACTAAATTTTTAAAATTTAGTTTTTACACATTTCTAAGTCAAACAAAAGATAATCAATATATAGAAGCTTTAAAGTAATCATTGATATCAAAATGTAGTCCAATATTACATATACTTTAAAGATAAAAATATTCTAATAGTTGATTCTTCATCTAATGTAGTTCACCTACATGAAAAAATTACAAAAAAGTTAATTGCTTGTATAAATATTTTACAAATATTAGAAGAGTAAAAACTATATATAACATTCTCACAAGCTCATATGGACATGAAGATGTTGGAATATTATCTTCATCAATATAATCATCAATATCTTTCCATTCTTCTATATTCATTGTTCCAAATAAATTTTATGATGAATTTGGTTGTTTCCCAACAAGTAAAAAATATAGTACTAAGAGAAAAAATATATGTTAAAAAATATATCAAAAATAAAAATGCATAGATATAAAATATGAATTACCTTTATATTCTCTCATCAACTAATTTTTGGCACATATCAAAGCTTCAAGTATTTTTGGGCTCAAACTATTCCTAGTTGAGCCAATTATTTGTTTTACAACACTAAATGCCGATTCGAAGGCGATAGTTGACATAAAAATGGCCAAAATATTTTGATCAATTTTTCCTAAAATACGATATTTTACTATGTTCAATCTCCATCATGATAAAATATTAAATTACTCATCTATTTCATCCATATAAGGAATAATTGGTTCATTCAAATAATTCTGCAAATCAGTTCGTGTTGGCTCCTTTGATGAACATTCCATAATCAACTTCCTTACTCCTTGCAATCTCCTATTTAGGTCTCCAATATGACGAATACTTGATGAACTTTCAATTCCAATAATGGGCTTGTTTGATGCACATCTAACCTTAGATTTCATAACACTAGAAGAAACATTATACATGTTTGTCAAATATTGTTTCACTTTTGTAACTATATCGTCTCCCCTTCCTTGTAAATCATGTAAAAATAGTACATAACAAAAGTCATTTTTGATCTAGGGTCCAAAATCAAAGTAATTGTCAATAACATATTTGCTTCTTTCCAATATTTATCAAACTTTTCCAACATTGCACTTGCCCATTGATGACATCAAATAAGACTTACTACTACACCATTCGATCAATTGAAACTTAAACTCACAAAGTATCTTGAAAAAATATTTGATGTAGGATACTTAGTGTCCAAAAATTTTTTCGGTTAACTCATAAAATGGAGCCAAACATTCATGTATCACTCTTAAATCATCTCATTCATCCCTTTAAAGGACATATGAAATTCACATCAAAGCAACTATAACGTTGAAAAACATCTTTGAAATCTAAAGCTACCCCAATCATGTTGTAAGTAAAATTCCAAATAGTTTTCACATTAAGCACTAAAGAATATTTAGGTGCATTCAATTGACTTGCATATTGGTATAAACAATCACTCTTTATAGTTAAACCTTTAATATATTTCACACATTCACGAACCTTCTGTGTAGACTTAGCAATTTCATTCAACCCATCTTGAACAATTAAGTTCAAAATATGAGCACAACATCTCACGTGAAAACAATCACCTGAAAAATTTGGAGTTCTACTTGAAAAAAGAACTTCATTTCTTTCATCGCTCCATCATTTGCAATCGTAAAAACATTTTTATCAAGTTGTCACTCACAAATTTTACTAATAAGACACTTGGCTATACATTCCCGGTATGTCAACTTTCAACTTTGGGAAAATTCAATACGTTTTTTTGAAATGTCCAATTTTCATTAATAAAATGAGCTGTCAAAACAATACAAGCAATATTTTGTGAATAAGTCCAAATATCACTAGTAAAACTAATTTGACTCTTAACTCTTTTTAACATGTTAAACAAATTTTTTCTTTCCTTTTCATAAATTCCTAGACAATCTCTTGTAATTATTTTCCTAGAAACCATCACAAATTGTGGTTGCAAATTACTCGCCTTCTAAAGCCTTTATGTTCCACAATTGAAAATGGATACTCATGTAAGATAATTGCCTTAGCCAACTCTAACATACTCCTTCCTTGATCAAATTTCCAAACTTCTATTTTATTTTCTCCATCTTTTTTCACTCTCATCTTGAAAATTTATTGCTCAATATCACCACTCATGATTTTTGTCCTATTCATTTTAAAATTAGGGCATTTCCCTTCAACATGCCTCTATAAATGAGTAGTTCTATAACTTCTGACTCCCTCGAACTTCTTTTCACAATAACGACAAATAATAGATGTTTCATTCTTCTTATATTTTCTATCAAAATAGGCCTATACATCGGATGCCATTTGTCTCTTTTTTGATAATATACCATCTATAGATTCTCCTTCTTTAGCAATAGTATTTTTGCTATCTTGTCTACCTCCACTTTGTTCATTTACATTTGGTAATGAATTTGCATGATCCATATTTGAAAAAAATATCAAATTATAAACATAAAATGCCAAATCAACCACATTTATAAAAATGGTACTAACAAATATTATTGATTGACAGTACTTATTCCCTCCACAATGCAAGCTTCCTTCACCAAGCAATTGAGCAAATAGTGAACAGATCACAGAAGCTAGTGACATGATTACGACAATGCTTACACTTCCTATAGCTCAAATACTGCACAATTTGTTAGTAGAAGATCTTTTTGCCTTATCATCCAACCATGAATAATTATTAACCTGTCAAAAATTCCATAAATACCTAATAAGAAGTTGCTTAAACAAATAGTAAGAACTCTCAATAATCAATACTTTATACAATCTAAATTGCAAATTAAATTACTTATATTCAATCTCAAAATATGTGAGCTTTGCATCTCGGCTCTCCTTTAAACAATGTCTTGAGCTTACCCATACTTGAGTGACAATAAATGATCCATGTAATAAAATCATACGCGCACATTTTAGGTCTCGGGCAAAATCCCACAAGAACATCTAATTTGCCAAATATCTTATTGAATTAAGTTATTATTGAGATTATTTTAAAAGCAGTAAACCTCTTAATTCTTAACCCATCCATTTATGTCTATCTATGTCTATCCATGTCTTTAAGATTATATTAAAAGAACATTCAATTCTAAACAAAACTTCCATAAGAATATACAATAGAGCTTCACAAGAGATCAAAACATTGTTGCAAAAGACGGAATCGGTGGTTGAATCAGTTTCCTTAAAATTATTGAATCGTATAGATTCAAATTGGTTCAATAGCGATTCATAACCTATTTTGAATTGGTGGACATTAGCATAACTATATATATTTATAAAGATTTGCAGGACATAATAAACACATAAAGCATTATGCATAATAGTAAATAATACAGAAACAACAGCAGAGCTTCCATAAGAATATACAATAGAGCTTCACAAGAGATCAAAGCATTGTTGTAAAAGATGGAATCTGTGGTTGAATCGGTTTCCTTAAAATTATTGAATTATATAGATTCAAACTGGTTCAATAGCGATTCATAACCTATTTTGAATCGGTGGACATTAGCATAACTATATATATTTATAAAGATTTACAAGCCATAATAAATACATAAAGCATTATGTATAATAGTAAATAATACAGAAACAACAGCATTATGCATAAACAAAATTACAAACACCTTCAACCTATTTTTTTTAAAAAAAACTAATAACATCAATCAACCACCAACCATTTTTTTCTTAAAAAAAAACAACCGATATACTCTACTAAAACCAAGCATAATAAACATTAAAATTTGTTATTAAAAATAGCTTTAAACAAAAAAAAGTACCATAATACTTTAATTTGAATCCACTCTAAATATAACCTTTACAAATATTGTAGAGGATCGATCTCACAAAAAAAAGGATGATCATAGTCATGAGTATGACATTAAATAGAGAATGAATGTACTTCTTGACCAAAAGTAGAGGACATCAAATGTACTTTGGAAACCACATATATAGAACACCTAAACTCACAACAAATAACCCAGAACAGATCTAACCAGTTAAAAATTTAAAAACCGATCCACCCAGTTATAATTTTAAAACAGATCTGGTGCACAATACCATATACTCAAAAGTCTCAATCTTTTTGCAGATTGCATCGTCAAATCTCAATGTTTCACATTTGTGACCTTTAAAACCAAAATAATGCAACACAAATCCTCAAAAAAAAAAAAGGAAGAAGATGGAAGAGATAAAATTTGTGCATCCGCCTACCAAGATGTGCTCAGGGAGGGCGGCAAAGGGGGTATGTAGGTGGTGCATAGGGCGGTCGAGGGTCAGATGGAGGCTGTATGCTGCCTGTAGGGTGGCAGAACGTCTGCAGGCGGCGGCGAAGAGGGTACTCAGGGAGTGCGCATGGCGGTGTAGGCCGGCTGTAGGTAGGTGGTGGCGGTGGAGTGGTCGGCTGTGAACATTGTCGTTAAGGTAAGATTTTGATTTTGGACTATCCAAGGACATTGTTTGGCGCGACGGATAACTCAGATAATGACTTAGTCAGATAAGTTTTGTCCGATGAAATTTCAGACAAATGCATACAACAGCTTGCTTATGTCTGTTTGACCGATGCCCACCCCTTACTCTAAATCAGTCAACTTCACGTGGATGCAGCATTATATGACATGGCAATGCTAAGCTTCGTTTCCTGTCCGTTCTTCCGTTTTAATTTGGATATTGTAATTTATTGATTAGTTCTAATCAATCGGCTTCTTTCAAGCAACCTTACTAGTCGAGAGGGCATTATTTTAGAAGCCTGTGGGCATAAAACAATGCAATAAGTTTTTAAAAAAAGTTACGTCGTCATGTATTTCTAAAGAAGGAAACGATGTAAATATGGAAGCGGCCAGAGTCAAATTGGTGTATATTTTCAATATAAAAAATGACATATAATTAGTGTTATCCTTTCTTTGACAATGAGATGATCCAACCGTTTCAAATTGGAATTAATTACTTGGTTTTGTTAGCTGTGTAGATAACTTGACTTACTAGTCAAATAAACAAAAACGGGAGTCTAAATTAAATCTAATGAGGGGTGCAAACTAGAGTCGGAATAAGTTCAGATTAGATATGATTAAGATATATGATGATATATATCGCTACCTGAATGCAAATATCCGGATTCGATTATATGATCTTTTAAAAATAATATGCAAAAAATATAAAATATAATACGAGTAAAATTAATTGCCTAAATCCAAAATAGCAAATCTGAACAAAAAAATTACTCAAGATAAAATCAGTACATCACATAATTAAGAACGTTGGGGTGGTGTTTTTCTTTCCGATCAATCATGCACGTACTCCATAAACCAGAAGGTGAAAAACCAAAAACAAAAAAAGCACAGGCAAGTAGACGATCATAACCTAATTTTATTAAGCAAAAATTATGGCTCCTCCCGACGGTGGAGGCGCACGGCGTCTCGGGTTCTTCCATTAATCAACCTGTCGAGGCAAGATAATTAATTACACCATGTTTTGCTCCCCCAATTTCTGCCAGCATAATCCTTGGTATAATTATCTTCCTCTTGTCAAATCATGCAAGCTTTCAAAATTTAGTCGTTCGTTCCTTCTGTTTATCCAAACCGAAGTCATTGCTTCTCCTCCGACGTCGTCTTTGCTTTCGTCGTCGTCGACATCTCTTGGTCGTCGTCGTCGTCGCCGACCATCTTCCCCGCCGCCCGACCACCGTCGGCGGCCATAACCCACATTTGCGACTCTGGCTCCGCCGCCGCCGCCTCTCTAAACTTGGCATATATGTCCCCCCGATAGAACTCCCTCGTCCTGGCCACCAACGTCAGGTTCGCCACTGCCCCCAACAGCGTCACCCCAGCTATGATGAAGAAGGAGTGCCTAAAGCACTTCTTCCCCATGCAGATGAGCTCGTCGCCGGCGGCGTGAAGGACCCCGGGGGCACGCTGCTTGACGGCCTCGTCGTCGTAGAGGTGGCCGACGACGCGGACGTTGAGGATGTAGGAGCCGACGGGGCTGGCCATGGCGCCGAAGTTGTAGAGGGTGGAATAGTACTTGAGCCCGAACACCTCGGAGATGATGGCGAAGATGAGCGGCCACGGCGCGCCGAAGCAGAAGCCGATGACGACGGAGGCGAAGTAGAGGCCGTTGGGGACGGCTAGGGCGATGAGGAGGTGGCCGAGGCAAGAGAGAAGGAGGATGATGGAGAGCATGAGCGGGCGAGGGAACTTGTACTTGGTGAGGATGATCTCGGAGACAAAGCCGGAAAAGAGCCGGCCGACGCAGTTCCATATGCTGATCAGCGACACCAGCGTGCGAATGCTCCGCTTCGGGTAGCCCAGCGACTCCCCGATCTGGCCCATGTTGTCGATCGCCGTCAGTGTCCCCCCGACGCCGCAGGTCGTCGCAAAGAACAGTATCAGCATGTCGACGCTCACCAAGGCCTGAAGAATAGTGTAGTCCTCCCCTCTCTCCGGCGACTTGAACACGCTCACGAATCGCGACCATGCCCTGGACGGCTTTGCGTTCTCCGCCGGATCAGCTGCGGCGGTTGTCGCCGACGAGAAAGGGAGGAGCTTGTGATCGGTGATGGAACCAGTGGCCGGCGCCGAGAGATCAGCTGCTGCTACGGGCTGCAGCTTGTCGACGTCTATGGAGACTTGGTTGGCGGCAGTACTCGACGAAGTCTGGTTGCAGAAGAGTAGCTTCTTGAGCTTGTAGATGGAGAGCTCCTCTTTGATGACCATGGCGAGTGGGAGGAAGAGGAGGAGGAGGAGGAAGGCGGCGGAGGCGCGGTATTCGGCCATGTTGAACTGCACTTGGTTCTCCACTATGATGACCACCATGATGTAGCCGGCAAGGCCGAGGATGATGTACAGGAAGGAGTAGAAGACCTGCTGTTCCCTCGGGTGGCGCACCACCTTCATGATCCGAATTGTATAGAGGAAGACGACGGAGATGACGGCGGGGAGCCAACCGATGAGGAGGATAAGAGACTCGGAGTCGTCGCCGTAGAAGGCGTGGTAGAGCTGGGTGATGATGGCGCCGCTGAGGCCGACGAAGGCCTTGAGGAGGCCGAGCACGACGCCGCGGCTCTCCGGGAAGTTCTTGACGCAGGTGATGAGGGCGCCGGTGTTGGCAAAGGACTGGGAGTTGGAGCCGATGCAGATGTAGAGGCACATCTTCCAGACGGCGGGTGGGGCGGTGCGGCCGGTTACGGCCAGCCAGATCATGAGGTAGCCGGAGAGGTTCATGACGGCGCCGATGGCGAGGACTACCCACGGCGGGGTGACCTCGTTGATGAGGCCGGAGAGGATGCCGGCGTTTGCGCCCAGGTCCTTGAAGAAGCTCAGGGTGTTGAGGGTCTGCTGGGTGTACCCCAGCGACGTCTTGATGTCCTTGGAGTAGATGCCGAATATGTAGGTGGCGCCCGACGCCGACATGATGAGGAAGGAGGCGAACACCATGAACCACCGCCCTTGCACCACCTGCACCGCCACCCAGAATGCCTTCGACCCTCGGAACCGGCGTCCGCCGCCGTTGCCGGCCATTGCCTCCACCATGTATATATAGGATGTATTTAAATTAAATTTGAGGTTGTAATCTTATTATCAAAGGAGGGGAGGTTTTATAGAGAGAAGAAGGGGGTAAGAGTTTTGTTAGAAAGCGAGGACGTGGGGTGAGGGGATCTTTGCTCTCCCTGTTGCCTCTTAGATTCACAATTGAATCATACAACCTCAACCGACGTATGAGATCGCAACCTCCAATTTAATTAAACTATATCCAAACTAACTAAGTTGCCTCGGAGATTCACAAGGGGATCTTTGTCGTCCCACCCTCCCGATCCCCTCAATCCCCCGTCCTCCCGATCCCCCAAACCCCCATGCCGGTGGCGAGGAGTTGGGTGGCCCAGCAAAACAAAGGTGGGAAGTATTTTAATAAAAACTTTATTCGGTCCTTACTCGAGTCAATATTATGAAATAAATTTAAAAAAAATAAAATAATTTTGTAATAAAAACTTGACTCGATCCCGCACAAAATCGAGTCAATATTACAAAATAAATTAAAAAAAATAAAATAGTTTTGTAATAAAAACTTGATTCGATCCCACATGGGATCGAGTCAATATTACCAATAAATTTAAAAAATAATATAATTTTGTAATAAAAACTTGACTCTATCATGTGCGGGATCGAGTCAAGTTTTTATTGCAAAATTATTTTATTTTTTAAAATTTATTTCGTAACATTAATCTGAGTAGGGACTGAGTCAAGTTTTTATTATGATTTTTTTTAAAAATTATTTGGTAATATTGACTCGATCCTGTGCGGGATAAGGTTAAGTTTTTATTACAAAATTATTTTATTTTATTTTTTTAATTTATTTTGTAATATTGACTAGATCATATGCGAGATCGAGTCAAGTTTTTATTACAAAATTATTTTATTTTGTTTTTAATTTATTTTGTAATATTGATTCGAGTAGGTCTGAGTAAAGTTTTTATTACGATACTACACTCCCCCCCGTTTTTGCCGCGCTACCCCATCGCCAGCCTCCCATGGGGGTTTGGGGGATCGCGAGGGTGGGGTGGCGGCTGCAAACGGGGGGTGGGAATGTGGAGGACCATAGCTGTAGGCGGGGAGTGGGGGCGGCGGCTGTGAGCAGGGCTGAGGGCGGGCGAGCGACTGCGAATAGCTATTATTTAATGTATCTAAAATAGTAAGAGTTACGTTTATTGGTATAATTGGAATGAACCCTAGTCAATCAGATTTCAATATTTCCTATATATCCCTGCCCCTTTGGGACAATTAGGGTGGAAGGTCAACATCTTTTTTGTTCGAATTTGTTTTCTTTTAGAATTTGTTTGTTTTTCTTTTTATGTGATTTCAACTGTACAATTTCTTTGTTTGTGAAATCATTTTCCCTCGAGGGGGATAATAAAATGAGAAGAATTTATAGAATGGGTTGCAAACTATGCCTAGATCTCAGATAAATGAAAATTTTATTGATAAGACCTTTTCAATTGAAAAAGAGGGGCGACCGATGGGAGAAATGAGAGGGGGGGGGTTGTAAAAATAACCTGCATGATGTGCAGGCTACGCTTAAATATAATTTAAATATTTTATAGGACATTTAGTTGGAATAGAAAATTTTATCACAATTTTTTGTTATAATATAAAAAATAAAAGTAATAGATGGTTCCATTGATAAAATATGATGATCATTAAAAATTATATTTGTAAAAATTAGCCGATTCTGAACGGAATTGGCCGATTTTACTCGGCTAAGTGAAAAACCGATTCAAAATGAGGCCAAATCGTTGTGGCCAAAAATTGAATAAAGAATCAGCCAATTTAGGTCGATTCGAGCTGATTCTTGCCTCGATTCAATGACGGTAAGAATCGGCTGATTTAGGACAAGGCGTGGGGAGACGGGGCAAGGGGTTTGGTGGGGTGGCGGGGGAGAAGGCGGGCAGGCTCGGATGAGGGCGAACGAGGGAGAGGGAAGGGGGAAAAAAGAGGGCGATGACATGGGGGCGGGGAGGGGCAGGGGGAGCGGGGCTGGCTGGGCGGCGATGGGGGCGGGGGGTAATGTGGTGGGGGGTGGATTAGGCAAGGCCACCGACGGGGGGCGGGGTGGATTGGGTGAGGGCAACAGAGAAGGAGGGTGGCATCGAGGGTTTAGGGGAAGAGAAGTGTCGGAGAAAGAAATATGTCGATGGCATTCTCGTAATTAAAAGTTGACTCGAGTAAAAAAATAATAACTAATTCCAAATAATTTAAAAAATCCCAAAAATATGAAAAAAATATAATAAAATATAATACACACCGTAACATTAAAACAACATATTCTATTATTAATAACCTATCGATTTTGACTGATTCAAGTAAACTGATTCTCATAATATTTTTGACAAATTAGTCTGATTCAATGATGATTCAATAACACTCTTCCGATTCAATTCAACATCTGATTTCAATTTTTGCAACTATGTTAAAAATAACCAATTTTGGAGTTAAGATAGCTGTAATTATAAGACATAATTTAGTTGTGATAGAAATTTTATATAATTAAAATCTTAAAAAATTCAAATTTTTTATTATAATATGAAATTAAAGTAATAAATATTTCCAATGGTAGAAGATGATAGTCGTTAAAAATATTCACAATTTTTTTTATTATAATATAAAATTAAAGTAATAAATGTTTCCATTGGTGGAAGTTGATGATTTTTAAAAATAATCGATTCTAGAGTCAAATAATTATAATTATAGGGCATTCAGTTGTGATAGAAAATTTTATATAATTTTTTTAAAAAAATCGTCACAAATTTTGTTATTATAATATAAAAAATAAAATTAATAAATGTTTTTATTAATAGAAGATGGTCGGTTAAAAATAATCAATTTTGAAGTCAAAATTATACGTGTTGAAATGGTTGTCTATTAACTACAAAAAAAATAGGTACCAATATTCACAAGAAACTGGCCATCAAAGGTGACAAAAAATGGCCACTAAAAGGTACAAAAATGGCCACCAAATGGTACAAACTTAACGCTAATTAAGTCTAAATCTTTTCGCTGACACAAAAAATGGACGTCAAAGGGTACGAGTTCATAATTTAAATTTATCACATTACACATTATTTACTATGATCACTTCAAATATATAATATTAAAAAGTAATCGTAGGAGTTGGTAAGACAATACTGCGGTTTTGAACTTCAAGTTGAACTCCACTAGAGGTGCCTTTTCACAGGTGATCAAAATGAACATTAAAGCTCTTTTCGTGTAATTGGATTGGATAAGAGTTCATTAGAACTAGTTATAACACACATGACAAGTTTTCTTCGTTTAAATTGATTTACTTGTTGCAGCTTAGAGATCAGAAAATATAACAATTAATTAAACCCTCTTTACCAATCATATCCACAAACCAACAGATAATTTGAAGTGATTGTATCATGTGTTAGCAGCAGAAGAGAAAATTCATAAGCCGTGGGAATACTATCTTTACATATACCTTGGTACATATACTATCTTCACACATCAACCTTGGTACATATACATATCATACATTTAATATTGGCGTGGGAATCAGATAGATAATTTGAATATGACAAGCTGTAGAGAAAGCTTTTCCAAGCCGGCTAATTGAAAGCAAAAAAGAGCGGTGATATGCCTTTCTAGCTTCTCCCAGGGTGGAAGCAAGAAAAGTAAGAGGGACATTTATCTTTCCGCAAAAATTTTGGCTCCTCCTGGGAGCGACGCCGATGGAAACTATCTTTCCTCTTTCCGCACGGCGTCTTCATCGGCATCGCTCCGTGGAGGAGCCAAAACCGGTTCTATCTTTCCGCGAAATAGCGGGATAAGTGGGGTGTTGAATCTTGGGGGCTATCTCTTTGACAACTACAAGCCAACACAAAGTAGGACACCTTTGTGCAGGCGGATATTTTGGGATCGGGGGGTGGCCTTTCTCCGTTGGAAGGGGAATATATTTTGGTACAGTAGTTAGAAATGCCTTTGCTATATGTCTTCCACTTCTCTAACTTTGTATTGTTTATTTATGATTTTAAATGTCATTGCTATATCTGTTTGATAGATCTCCAAATTCAAGAAGACAGATCAGGCAAGAAGTGCACTGCCCAGGGAAGAAATACACAAATGCAGGGGAAATATCTCAATGTAGAATTGTTCTTTTCTTGTTTAAAGCTGTGTCAGTCGTCAAATGTGGTAGATAATGGAGTTAAGATTTGGTTGAAGAGAATCAACACTAACAGCTTACATTATAAGAAGAGGAACCACAGAGGCGAGAGTAATCTAGTTGGAGACGTAATACGCAAGTGTATGATTCTATCCATAACAGTCATCAACTCTCTGGTGAGCGTGGACGTCCGAATTTGTCTGTCTGTCCGATGTCCGAAGTATGTCCGACCGAATTTGATCGATCGAATTTGACCGATCGAATTTGACTGAATTAAAACAAACCAAACATGGATATTTTTTTGTCCGACCGAACGACCGACCGAGTGTCCGATATTTAATAACAAACTTGTATGATCTATCTTCGAAAAAATATATCACATTATAAACATAATGTAAAACCAATGATCTGAGTCAGGGTTTTATGCTTATGAACCGATCGGTTCAATCGTTGGTTCAAGACGAGTATGTTTTAGAATATGTGTACTGAGTCGACGCTGGTCGGGTGTATGAGCCATGAGGGTCATACGTACCCAAGTATATAATGATAACATTATGAATACAACAGAAAAAAAATTATCAGAATATATAAGAGTATGCTATTTATTTTTTTATTTTATATATAGTTGATCGTGGAATTAGTTTAGGTCATTTACCGCGTTAGGACGCGTTACGGGGAATTTGGGTGAGTTATTAATTATAGAATGTCATTATGATGTTGTAGTGTTTATTTTATTTTATGAAATTTTTTCTGATTCTATGGATTTTTTAGGATTTATTTCGAGTTAGTTATTATTATTGACTCGAGACATTGGCGAGTCAAGTTTTATTTACGATATTGCCATCACTCAAACCTCCGACCCATTTTCTCTTCCCCGTCCAAACCATGCTGCCCCCTTGTCGTGGTAGCCGCCGCATCGCCCGGCCGCCGATCATCACCGCCAGGCCCCGCTGCGGCATTGTCGTAATGCCCCGAGCGGCCCAGCCGTCGCCCGGCCTCCACGACGCCGGAATCTCCGCTCGTCGTCGATTCCGCCGCCGCGTCGCCCTGCCGCCGATCGTCGCCGCCAGGCCCCGCCGCGACGTTGCGGTGATGCCCCGAGCTCCCCGCCGTTGCCCGGCCTCCACGACGCCGGAATCGTCGCTCGTCGTCAATTCCGCCGCCGAAACCCTCGGCTTGCGTCGTCGATTCCGCCGCCGGCGATCGTCACCGCGGCCGTCCAGTCACTGCTTTGACATTGCCAAACCTCCTACGGCGGCAGGCGGAGAGGGTTTCGGACTGTCCGCGGACATTGCTTAGGCCCCGACGGACAATTCGATGTCCGAAGTCGGTCGGATAAATTTTGTCCGACGAAATTTCAGACGGGCACGGATAATAATTCGTCCGATGTCTGTCCGACCGATGCCCACCCCTACTTTCAATATTATAAAATCACAGTTCAAGCTTGTTCAACTGCTACATCATTTGTATTACTACTGGGAAACAAACAAGCCCAGGTTACGTAAGCAAGCATTTTTCTTCTCTACCAGAAATTGAGGCTTGCCACGTGATGACAACTAAATGAGTTCTAAAGCTTATATAGGTGTTTGTTTGTATCATTTTTTTTATCGTTTTTAGTAAAATTAAAAACAAAAATAAAAAGGCCGATAGGTGTTTGTTTGTATCATTTCTAATTGTTTGAATTGTATACACTAATTTATACTTCAAGTTAAATAAAAAATGTCGCAGATGGGGTTAGAAAGCCAACCATGCATTGACAGGCTCAAATGAGATCAAATACGAATTGCTTTTTTTACTATTTTTTTTACTTAATCAACAACGGTAAGGAAAAAAGGCGGCAATGGATTGAAACTTGAGGCATAGGCTTTCATGATTGATGAGTTTAAATAAAAGTTTCATATAAGTGTAGAAATAAAATAATTGAAAGCATACTTTCAGTATATGAAAAAAATTGCTAAACCAAAGTAGTTTTGTTGGAACCCACTCACAAGATTAGTCGAAATCACATATGATGTTTGAGATACATATCTTAAGACTTTATATCCAAGACACCGATTAATCAAATAATACATGTAAGTATGAATAAGATTCATACTTATATTTTATTTCATGTAACGAAAAAACAAAAATGCTAAGAAGTGACCGACCTCATCTACACCTCTTTATAACGAGTGATTTGAACTATTTGATGATAAAATATTAAATGTACTATTACATTGTCTTTTATTATAATAAAGTATCAATGAAATTAAAAGAAGGTACAAGAGTGTATGGAAGGTTGTAAATAAGCTCACTCTCGCCTATAACAATTCATAATGGTGCAATATGATAATTATTCATCTCCTAAACACTGCATTAGGCTTGGTATTGAGTGCAAGAGTAAACCCTATAATTGTGAAGTGTAATGATAGAAAGTAAAAAAACAAAGTAGCGTTAGAAGATTTTGAAAATCAAATGACAAAATAAAGATACAAGATGATTTAACCATTTTAGATACAATTCAAACAATTAGAAAAAACTTGAAAATTGGTCCTATACCATTTTTTATACAAATGATACGACATTGCATCTAGCTTAGTTATAACAATGTTTGAATTATTTAATATTGAAAAAGGCAAAAACGAGTAATTTATTGAGAAGTTTTATTTTATTAATAGAGTTTTCATAATATTCTCAATTATCGCAGTAATGAAATAAAATAAATATGCGGCTCATGTTTCTCATTACTATGAGGTTCATGTTTGTCATTATATAACCATAATGACAAACATGAACCTCACACGTACTTGATTCCATAATTAGAATAATTATAAACACTTTAGTAACAAAAATGAAAATTATTTTAAAATAACTAAATAAAGACCATTTTTTTCTTAACTCCAATTTAATCCACTCCAATCGAGTTTCATGATCCGTATAAAATAATATATGAATTCCTTATTTTGAATGAATTAACCACTCTTGTCTTTTCAATGTTGGATAATTTACATATCACCATAACTATCTACATATATTCTCATATCATTAGTATAAAAAATGTCGTGCAAATAATTTTCAAGTCATTTATAATTGCTTGAACTATATAAAAAATGGTTAGACCATCATTTTCTATTCTTCTTTGGCCTTTAATTTTAAAATTTTTTTTACTATTACTCTCAACAATTATAGGGTTTACTCATGTATAATATTCTTCTCCGTCAAGACCAAGTCTAATGCAATTTTCAAGAGGCAAACAATTGTTATTATTGCCTTCACTATGACTCATTATAGGAAGGAGTGAACTTTTCTAAATCCTTTCCTTACTATTGTACCTTTTTTAATTAATCTTTTATTATAATAAAGGATAATAAAACATTAAATTTAATATCTTACCATCACATAGTTCAAAACACCCGTTGTAAAAAAGTACAAACAAGTTCCTCTACTTTCTTTCAGCTACATGAAATAAAATAATATTATAAATCTTATTCAGAATTACATATATTAATTAATTAATAATTAGTCTTAATATAAAACCTTAAAGATTGTCCATAATACCGGTGCTGCAATCAGGAGGTATGTACCCAGCATTAACATCTATCGAACTTGAAGCTAATGCCGTGTAAAGTATTAGCAACCTTCAACCGACGATCAAATGCTGAGAAGCACTTATTTGGAATATGGATAGTGTCATTGGTTTTAAATTTTAATCCATATTATTTATTTCTTACGCTAGGAGGGAACGTTCTAGCTTGTGTTTTTGCAAATATGAGAATTTTATTTTTAGAAAGAAAAATGCACTACATACTATGAAGTGCATACCTCGACGTAAACCAGAAGAGCCTTGAATCTGGAGGCCAAGACGGGTACAAACAAACGCCCGTAAACGAGATGCTCAACGTTCGCCTCGTCTCCTGGAAGGAGGAAAATGAGAGAGCTGGTGTTGGCTCCTCCCCTGGAAGTTCACTGCATCCCTATGTTGGAAAGTGAAGCGTCCGTGTGTAATTGAACCATTGTACTGGATCATCACCTTTGTTTGGACATTGATCGCTGCTTGGATGCCTCTAGTGGAGGCACCAAACAGACAAGTCTAGGAAGTTTAGAATAAACCCGAGATGAAGAGGAAAAGACATAGAAAGCAGGAGTAGAAGCCTTGCAGCTGTGACAACAACCCCATTGGCCATGTCTACAAGTAGAATGAGTGGCAAAAATAGAAGCTTGCATGCAAACTAATATATAGGTCACAAGATTTTATGATTATAACATTCTTTAAGAGTACCAAACTTAAATAACGATAGAAGTAACAATTATGTTAGATTCGCACAAACGGGGTGTATCAAATCAGTCAAGAAAAAAGATTGCATAAAAAGATTGTACAGCCATGAAAGTCAAGACAGCTTCAAGAGGCAATATTCTCTCCTTGTAAATGCTTGTGAGATCCGCCTGTTAAGTGAGATTCCTGACAACCAACTTACAAAGATGTGAACCATCCCGAATTCCCGATAAATCGCTCAACTGTTGGAGACCAGTTTGTATCTTCCCAAAAGGATCCCAAACAATGCGCTCCTGAAACGAACGTGCCCAACTCACCGAGATGTCATCTCGTAAGACCATAGGCATCTCCTCATGGGCAGGGTTCAAAGTGAATTAAAAAATCAAAGCAGGTAAACTATACATGACTCCCATATCCATCTGCCTCGATTTTAATCAAGGAATTTACTTTATTATATTAAACAGATAGATAGAAAGAAACTTTTCAAGACTTTACAAATATGGTCAACGTCCTATTCATTATACACAAATTTAATATTGCATTGCTTTTGGCTAATATTGAAAGGAACATAATTAGACTGGACAAAATGAGCTTCGTCTGTGTCCTTGTAAAACTCCAGTTTTTTCTTGCCTCCGTATAACCATTTTTCTTATAGTGATACCTGATAAACAATGAAAAAACTTACCCGTCATATAAAAACACGAAAAATAGGGAACACAGTTTAAAATGACATAAGATGGCCGGAATCGTAAGCCTGCCGGTTCTCCTACTAGGGAAATTTCGTATCATTAAAAACCTTTCTCTGTACTTTCAAAACAAAAAAAAGCCATTATATCTACGGCAATATGCTGAATACATATACAAGCTAAAGCTTACACAGCCCTAAAACCTTAAGCCCATTTATAAATTAGCCCGTAAAATAAAAGCCCACTTGTGGAAGACAAGATGGAGAAGTTGTTATCTATCTTCGGGCGTGATCCAATGGACATAAATAAAGCTCACCTCAATTTTACCCATATGATCACGAACCATCAAACATTATGGTCGAACCGAGCGACTACGCTGGCGGGTACGCCATAAACGCTCTATCTGAGTCCCCACAAGGCCATGGTTCAATTTAGATTTCATTCAGTACAAAGGAAATGGTTTTACAACTAGATTCATCCCCTGCTAGGACAAGCTGCCTGTATTCTGGTTCAATTTGCTTACACTTCATCTTTATCCCGTAACCGTAAATCAGCTAGACTCTCACGGTCCATAATTGTACATGCAAAAAAATTGTTCGCAAATGTCGGCAGACACCTTTGTCTCACAAGTGAGGAAAAAGAAGTATCATCAATGGAGTTGAAGCAGTTTGTCATGAGCAAGCTTAACATGATGGTTCCTTAGAGAGGAGTTATGGAGAACACTAAGCTGGACTGCTTGATCTCTTCGCCCGACAGTTAGAAAGTCATGGGAGCTGCTGTGGAGAAACATTTGTAGGGGTGGTGCCCACCCAACCCCCACACCCAACACACCTACCTTACACAACCGCTCCCATGAGGTACTGAAGCCCCCACATCTCACCCAACCCATAGATCTAACAGAACAAACAATGACAACATAAAAAATGTCCCATTAGCACAAAGAGGGTACAAAAAGAGTTGGGGTGAAGACAGCTTAAACAGGCAATATTCTCTCTTGTAATTGCCAGTGAGATCCGCCTTGCAATTGTTAAGTGAGATTCCTGACAGCTAACTCTCACAAATACGAACCTAAATCGCTCTATGTGCTGGAGACCAGCTTGTGTCTTTCTGGCGTCAAAAAAAATCCCAAGCAATGCGCACCTGAAACACAAGCATGCCCAACTCACTGTGATGTCATGTCACCTCATGAAACCTCGGCCAAAATAAGTGAACCAAGAAGAAAAGGTACAACGGTAATAGATAGATATAGTTCACGGGAGGGTTTAAAGTAAATTCAAAACATGTCACCACATCCCTCTGCCTGGATTTTAATTAAAGAAGATAGCCAAAGCCTAGCCAGGACCAATCTTGGGGACTCAGTAGTCGGGACATAACTCACCGGATATTTGATGAGGTTTGAGATAGGTTGCAAACTGCACAAGGGTTGCTATGGCTCTGAATATGGATAAGTGAGTCTATCCTGGAAACGTAACATAAAAATTTATGGTGGTGGTAGATATGGAGATAAAAAAATAACACAAAAAAGCAAATAATACCTGTGGCAATTCTCGGCTGGTGTTAAAAAAACAAGTGAAAAGGAGAACAGGAACAATCAACTAGTAACGGAAACTGCTTGCTTCTTTTGAGGTTATTTGAGTCCCAAGTCGCCATCCTTCTGGTTCTTTGAGAAACTGTTTGGTTTCAATGTACGTTTCAATAGCTGTGATCACAGGGTTCACTTGTGCATCTCCAGTTGATTTGAGCGCAACTAAAAACTCCCTCATGATGATATTCAGTACTTTATTGAACTGGGACTTATACTTCGCATGCAAGGCAAATCCAGCCATCTAAAGTATATGAAACTTATTACCATTCAACTTCTTGTCCTAAAGTAATTGAAAACTAAGAAATGGACTAACCTTAAGGAAGGCCAGCAGCGCTGTTGCAGTGGCCATGTCTGCAGGAAGGGTGTTCAATAATCTTGCAAGCCATGACCAACCTTCTCCCAAACCATGACAATTTGTGAAACCATTGACTTGCGTCTGCAGATAAAGGAAAAAATTAAATTGTTAAACAAAAGAAGAGATAAAAGGAGGAAGAGAGGAAAAACTAGAGTAGTGACTTTTGCATTCATAAAGAGCTATCGTAATCCCTTCTAATAAAAGGTAGATCAATAGCCGTATAAAGTCCCTTCACTCAAGTGAGAGACTTGAGGCAGCAGGGTAATACAGAGATACAAAGAAGCAATTCCTGCATTTGGATCCCATGTCCAGAGTTACTGCATGGAAGTGCTTTTCAAAAGGTTAATAAACTCGGTACACCTATTTTTAAAACTGGTTATTACTTGGAGGCAAGGACAAAATGCAGTTCAGTTTGCAATTAGATTCACAGAATCAAATTAATCAGTGTCGCCAATGAAGACCAAAATTTAAACCGAATATTTCCATGAAACCCAGAAAACCAGGTTTGAAATTTCAAAAAGAAAAATGGAAGTGAAGGCAAACAATCATAAGAAGAAAAGACAAGCTTAATTAGTCATACAGAGATATGGATCCTTATGATGAAAGTTGGCATTTTGCAAATTTTAAAAATTATTTCTGGATTTTTTTCGGCACTGGCCACTAGGAACAAGTAAATCAAATCTCAAGATATAGAGCTACGCCAGTGCTGACATTAAATTCAATAGTAAATGCCATTTCCTGCCGAAGATAAAATATTCACCTGCAGAAGAGCAGCATAAAGGGTCATATAAGACTCAACTCTTTCCAAGAACCTGGCTCTACTTTCAATTTTTCCATCTTCTTCCTTATATCCTATTGTCTTCAGGTAAGCCTCCTTGGTTTTAAATGTTGCCTGATGAATTATAGATGACACAAACAATCACATGTTTAATCCTTGCTATCCCAGTGTCTTACAAAAGTTTAAATCAAGATCCTTAGATGTACTGTATGGTCAAAAACGTCATTCAAAAGAAAAAAATTATGTGAAGCAAGCAAACCTCTAAAAATCGAATATGTTTTGGAACAGTGTAGATGCAGGCTCTGTGAAACTCCGCAAGAATGAGTTCCATTGCAAGAGGAAACTGACAACAACCATTAATTAGAATCATCCAAACTAGGTATACCCATCTAAATGATTCTCATAACTATATGTATAAAGAAGCAGGAAACTATAGAAAATCAACCTTCAACACATAATTGAATTGTTAGGTTCAACATCAAACAAATTTCTTAATTTTCTTTGTTACAATCTGTTAAATGAAGCCACACAAATCTACCTACTTCACATTTAAAGACAATTAAATTAAAGGAATATAACTATTTTCCAAATTAATCACCTGAACATTCTTTTTAAAAGATACAAATAAAGTGGCACATCACACCATTAGGAAGGGGTTTGTTAGAGTAAATATTAAGTGGTTTTCTTTCCTAGCAGCTTCAACTTTTGGGAAAAGTAGTTAGATCTAAAATGCATAGTATCATAGCCAAAGGGCAAGGTCTTAATCCTACTGGCAATATATGCCCGGAGATATATTAATTTACCTCATTGTTGACCAATGGACTATTTGCCCCAAAATTTATCCACAATGCTAACCCTTAAAAATTTGTTTGCATGTGAGGGGGAGCATTTAAGTAAATATTAAATGGTTCCTTTTCATTATAGCTTAAGCTTTTGGGACAAGTAATTAAACCATTTGAAATTTACAGAGTTAATCTATATTATAAGAAAGAGATTTGCCTAGCTACATTTTGTAAATTAATATATAAAGCTACCTCTGATGTGATGACAACTACAACCTGGCCACAAGCAAAAGCTGTTCCAGCAAGACTTACGGATGGATTTTCGCACACCGCAACAATCTAGTAAAATAAATGTCAAGCAGATATAATAAATAAAACTCGGAGGTTACTAGAAAAAATTAATACAGACACACACATATATAAAGTGAGCTAGCATGGAAATTGACATCATGAGAGTTCATTTCAGCCGACATTTGTTCTTTTTTTATAAAACATTTAGCCTTAACTCCTTCATCAAACTCTAAAATTTCACATGGGAAGTTGTTAATGTATCTCACACACATATTTAATAACGGCTTTGTTTTGCACGTCATAGTTCTTCAAGATATATATCAGTGCTTGAAGGACCTACTTAAAGACCATATGAAAGGTAAAGAGGAATCATTCTCCTTCTCTTACTAAACCAATTCAAATATAAGTGATGGATACTGGTGATATAGCACAAGTCAGCTTTTTAAGTAACACAAACTCCACAAACATAAGAACCTGCTTTGCAAATGCAGCAAGAGATATAGACTGTGGGCAACGTGGATCCTTGATAATATTAAGAAGGTCAGTTGCTTTCACTCTGCAAGAAGATGCAAATACCAAATAAGGTACACCGTTTTTTATTTTTTAAAAATTTATCTATTATGCAATTATTATCATTACTATTCTGTCTTCAGAAAATAAAGAGCAATGCACTCACCTAATGTTCTCTTGAGTACCAGATATTTGCTTTACACGTCTTGCAATCTGTCGTTCATAGCTTAGCAAACCCTATTGACACGAGAAATGGGAAATCATCCCACTTGACTCAAGATAATAAGAGAATGGACTATCATCATCATTATTATCCACCTAATCACAAATGAAAGTGATAGGGAACTCAGACCCTATTCCGCCATTTGGCTCACTTCATTCGTTCATAAAGCAAAAATTAAGATGCAACCTTAGAGAAAATGCATGATTTTATATTACATTGATGCTTGAATGTCTATTATAGTGCACTATCCTTTGTTGAAAACAGACCTATGAGACCAAATGCTTGCATTTTAAAAATTAAATTTAGTGTCAGACACTAGAATAGATAAGTAGATGCAACTTTTAGGAATCAGCACAGGGTTTCTTCAAATTTCATAGTGGCCTATGGTCAATACCAACTGCTTTTGGCATGGTACAATCATCACTAGGTGACATGCCTAGCTTTTACCATGCATACACCTCATCAAAGTTTGTCAATATTTTCTACTTGTATTGAGATTTATGCATCAACCAACAATTTACCAGTTCTAAATTTCCTTAGAATTAGATCACACTCACGACCTACATTACTCCAGGAAAAATCTTGTACAAGAAAAACACCTTGCACTGCTTATCATTTTCAAAAAAACCTCATCTGCTTATGAAAAATGGAGAAAAATTGACCTATTCTCTCTAATGTTGTAGCAAATTGAAATAAGCCATCCAATTATTGTGATAGACAGAAAATTTTCTACTAGCTGCCTATTGAAACCAACTTTTTCATGGTTTGTACTCGCAGGCCATGCGGCAGTTATCTAACTCATCACTGTTGTTTAGCCATCTTCCGTACATCAAATAAAAACAGGTATAGACGAAATCAAGAAAAAAAAGGCTGGGACAGTAGCATGATTTTTGTATTACAGATTGATTACTTTCACATTCAAATTGATAATACACAACCTATGCAAAAAATACTAGGTGGCAAATTGCAGACTCATTTGATAAATTCAAAGTCAGTCTCAGACAAAGAATGCTCTACCTTCCTTGTCTCTTGGCTTAACTTGTTGTTTATTTCCTCAAATTTCCTATATAGCTCAATTCTCCTCTCTTCCAATTTCAATGCAGTTCCCGAAGCTTTAATATTAATACCTGATATTCAAAAATTTAGAAACTGTCTCATTCAAAACTCAAGGATCAACCACAATAAGAAGGAACCATATGAACAATTAAGAGAAATTAAGAATCGTATAGGCTACCATGCTAATAAGCTTTCTTGATTCAGTCAAGAGGGACAGATTAAAACCAGTCTTACCCAATTCGTCGTACTTGTAGAAACAATCCATCCTTTTATCAAAATCTGCATCATCAATTTTTTCTATACTAATACTTTTACCAATATATGCAATCCATGCATCAAGTTTAGCGCTATAAAGCACAAAAGAAAAAAAAATTGTGTAAAAAACATTGGGCAACTCATCTGTAAAAGAATTTTTAATACATTGAGAATAAAAGGTAATCAGGTGTACTACTTCAGTGAATTCGTACACACCCTTGCACCATCATATTAAACACAACATGCAACAATCTTGACTTAAGCAAATCATTGATCCCGAATTGTCACAAAATCCAGATTATTGTTTTCACCTCATTTATCCACGTGCAAAGCCCAAAAAGGGTAAACCACATTTAGGGGAGTGTTAAAAAGATAATAGTGCTACATTCAGAATAAGAATGAATGATGGCATCTACATAAAATAAGTTGCAAGACACCTGGAACAGCCAGTAATTTGGTAATTTGGGAAAGGTCCAATGCCCAGCCTCATCGTACACCATTAAAATTATAAAATAAATTTCAAGCTTATTACAAACATGCAAGAGTCTCATTTGGATTTAAAGAAGTGTTTCAATTGGCCAAACATCACAATCAACCACAAGACAGTAATAATTATCTGTTTGTTTGCAACATTTCCTTGGGAGCAAATGCAAATTCTTACCCATTCAGTTTAAACAGGGCCATAAGCAGCATCAGCTTTAGTTGCTGCTGCTTTGGAAGTCCCCCAAGATTGATTGTTTATTTCAGGACGCAACAAATATGTTTGAAGGTTTTTGAATCAGGAAGCTTCCAATTCAGATAGGTAATCAATACTTGTATGTACTGAATCAAACTCATCAGCTATATGAAACTGTGCCACAAGGCCCACACCACTTTTTCCTACCTAGATCCAAGTTAATCACAGATAAAACAAGCTTAAGAAGTTAATGGCAAAATTGATGGGTCTTTGGCTCACAAAGGTAGAAAGGCTTCCAAAGCTTCCCTAAATCTTCAATAAAACATCAATACAATGTAAGGAGAAGCCTTTGTTTATAGGAAAACTCCATTGAAGTCTTAATTAGGGAGGTTTTAATTACCACCTAAAATAATTCCGAGAATACTAACATACTTACTAATTAAAGCATACTTAAAATAAGAAGACTCAAAACTACAGAGCTTTATAAGTAAGTAGAAATAAGACTACTAATTGTAAGTTTCCAAAACAAGTATGAGGGCCGGGTTTCTTCATATTTTCCTTCTTCCCCTTCCTAGCATTCACTTAAGTAATTGCATAAGAATCATTAGGATGTACTGACTGCATCAGAGTTCAACAATAAAAATGGAGAGGAGAGAAAAAGGACGGTATACTAGTACAGAACAAAATAGCTAACAGCCAGCATATCTTTAATGAAACAAAATGTTCTGCCAAAACTAAATGACAAATGGACGGACAATCTTTGCAATTTACTGTACCTTGAGAACTACCGGTAGCATTTTCCAAGGATCCCAATTTTTCGGTTTGATGTTCTTCTTTGACTTTCTGAGCTGAATCAGCCTGTCTTTTAGCAGCTTCGAGTGCTGCCTTCTTCTCGGACTCCAAAAATGCTTTATGTGCTTCTTCAGCTGCCTTGGCATCCTTTAGCCTGACCTAGATATTTAAACAGAGAAAATAAATAAAATTCATAAAATTTGATATAGATTAAAGCAAAATTCTACAAGAATTTTTAGAAAATTTTTAACCTCTTCATCTGCTTTAGCTTTTTCTTGCCGCATTTTTTCCTCCATTAAGGCTTTCTCCCTTCTTTTAGCCTCTTTTAGAGCTGCAGCATCTCTTATCTTCTTTTCTTCTATTAGAGAAAGTTGTTCATGATCCCTCTGGATAGCAGACAAGTGATTATCAACTTCTTCAGCACTGTCAATAAAGCAGAAGAACAATGATGCAAATTGTCCCACACATATATTGATGACATAAGGTCATCTCTCTCTACCAAATAAAATTCTTGACAAATTTAGGCAAAGAAGAGCCTTTTACACTCAGCAGGTAGTAAGTGCTAGATATTCCTTTAAACTCTGGGACAGATAGTCCTTCTGAGGCTAGCCTCAGTGACTAAAAGGACGTACCTCCAATAGGAGGTCAGGGGTTCAAACCCTGCTAGCCACCTAACTTTCTAACTTGATTCTAACTAACTGAATCAGTCCACTTACCTTCAAAATAAAAAATAAAAAATAAAAAAATCTCTGGGATAGCTAGATGGCGAAGATTAAAGGCAACTTCTAGAAGTAACAATATTCAAAAGAAGTCCACACAAGCCGGAGCAACTGTTATCACTATTCAACCAAGGATTCAGAGAATAACCTGGAGACTGCCCGAACTTAAGCACACAGTAAAAAAATACTCACATTCTACGTTGAAACTGCTTATCGTGTCTCTTATCCTTCTCCTTCCTCGTATTAATATACTTCTCAACCCGGTTGTAAGCTGATGCTGATTTCTCACTTTCATGCCTCCAATCTTCCTCCAGTGCAGCAAGGGTGTTCCTAATATCTTCCTGCCATGCATGATGCAGAATGCCAAAGAATTACAAAAACAATAATAATAACCACCAATTTTGAGCTTTCTAGCAAGTTGGAGGGATAAACACCTCATTAAAATCACATGTACTAGAAAGGTGGAAAAAGCACCTCAATTAGTAATTGATTTTCACGCTTCAATTCATATAGAATGCCTTCTGATACCCCAGATTTATCCATTAAGTAAGTCTCCGCCAGTGCAGAATCGAGCTCATCTTCCGATTCTTCACTGCACATCCCCACCAGAAGCCAATATCATTACTATTGTAAGAGATAACAGGAAACAGATAAAAAAATAATTATAGATGTCAGCCATTAGCACTATGCTGAAAAATCAATGATGACAAAACCATTTGGCCAGTCACCTAAAATCAAGATCCGGACAAGTGAACCGTGTGCCATTCCTAACCAGCATCTGGTCATAGAAAACTTCCTCATCGCTATCTTCAACATTTTCCTCATCAGCAACAACCCGCATCACAAAACCCTTACACATGCTATTACCACCCTTTTTCTGTGATAGTTCCCTATAAAAGCACCAATAAGCAAGTACTGTTTCATAAAAAGGAGAATATAGGAAAAATTAAATGTAGAAAAATTTAACGTTATACATGATATTCATGAAGATCATAAGTAACTAAATCAGAAGCATCCTAATAAAAGATCTCATTCAGCTCAGATAATTAAGTGACTTAACAGAGGAAAAGAAGCAGCAAAAAATCTCCCACACAGGCAAAGGCCAGAAAGAATGCACCATTCGCAATGGACTGATCAGCAAATCAATTTCTTTCAGAAAATCATTCAAAGAAAAACAGAATTTTTTTTAAAAAAAGGCATACTTAGGTTCTATTTTCTTGAACTGAGTAGAAGTCGAGGAAGAACAAGAATGCTTCAATTCGAGAGCATTGAGCTCCGACACAAGAACCTCCACGTCCCAATCAATTTGAGGATCGGAAGTAATCCCATTTAAACTCTTTGGGCAACGCAATTCCAACTTGGTCAACCCCCTGCAAATTTTAGACAGACAAAAATAACCAACCCTCGAAACGCACCATTCAGATCAGAAAAAAAAAAACTCACATAGTTATTTATAATCTCGTTTCTTTTTCACACCAGCCTAACTCCAAACTTAACGATGTCAAACTTAACCGTGTCGTCTGCTGCTCGGAGAAATGTTCAACATGCTCCACCAAACGCAAAATTACGGTGTGGAGGAGAAGCAGATCCCAAGTTTCAGACGTTCCCCATTCGGCTGCAAAATTCAGATAACCTCAATTTTGAACTAGAAAAAGAGGATTTGTGCAATTTATTATACACATAGAAAGATCAGATGGCTCATTTTTACAAAAACATGGCCAGAAAACTAAGCAAGAACTATATATGATCAGGAATGAAGCATAAACAAACATAGAAGAACTGATCAAAATCACTCAATTCGAATGAACAAAACTTAAATTCGGTACACCATACTAGGTGAAGAACTACCATCATGCTCCCAAAAAATATGATAAAACAAAACAGACTCTTTTAGAAAGAAAGCAGTGGAAGATCGCAACTCCCAGACACCAACCCTCTCGCTCGCCGTCTCGAATGTCGCCGAGCTCGTCGGCGCCACCGCCGCGCGGCAGGTAAGGAGAGCTGCACCGCCGTCGGATCAGGGGCAATATTGGAAGCTCCGAAGGTGGGGACGGGTGCCGGCAGGCGATGCTCGTCGGTCGTCGCCGGGGGGGAGGGCGGGGGTACAAGAGAAAGATAAGAAAAAACATTTAAAAAAGAAAAATAAAATAATATTTTTTATTATTTCCTCTATTTATTTGAATAAAAAGAAAGAAAAAATGTCTCCGGTATCATTTTATTTTTTATTATATTTTTAAATTTATCGTGGGAAAATAACTTGCCAAAGGGATCGTAATAAAAAAGTGATTTCCTTTCTTATACTTTCTTGCAGACCAAATAAATACATATTTCATGTGTCGATATATCCATCTAGAAATTATGGAAAATACTGGAATGCTTTTCTTTATTTTACTTTAAAAATAATTTTTTCGACTTTAACCACTCAAAATTTTGATATTCTATTTTATTTCTCATCAAACAAATGACTTTTTTTTTAAATCCTAATGGTTTTTAACATGATATGGAGAAATTTAAGTGTGATAAAAGTGTACCTTTCCTGCACTTTCTCTCGTTTTCTTACAATCTAAACAAACTCATTTTTTGTTAAAAAAGAGAGGGCTTAATTGTAAACATGTTTGTATTAAAATAGTTCCGATTTCAACAAAAATTAAAAATTTCACGTTTATCATCGGCTTCTTTATTACTTCTTGCATTTCATTGATCTTATAAAATTAGAAATTTCACGTTCTTCTGCCTTCTTTATTAAATGTTCAAGTTCAGCATCGGCTTGCTCTTCTTCTTGACTGCAGACTTTCCAATTTTTTTGGAGATGAAGATGTGGAGTGTCTGCTTTCCCATTGATGTGAAGTACCCAAAAGTTTAGATGGCTCCTTTGGAACTGGGGAACAGGACATCAACTGCTCTTTACCATAGTTTACCAGTAAGATGGCCCCTTCGGATTTAGAGCGAGGTGGAAGTTTCAAACTCTCAGTTAATCTAGTACCTGTAAACAAGAATTGATTCTTTGAGAAGCTGTTGAGTTTCTTGAAGATTCACTTTCCAATCTACTACTTTGCTCTTCCTGATCACCATCAGCATACAGGCCCGAGACTCCATTTGAAGCGGGGGAACAATCAGGTTCCCCTACATGTTGTGTAACAACCCTCCTCTCACCACTTGCAGGCTTCAAAAGTCCATCTGACATGTATGAATGATTCCTACAAGAGACCCCAAAATAAAATAAAAACATTTTTGTAATTGCAGACATTAACACTGACAAAAAATTCCAATTAGAACAATGAAAGCACTCACTGATTTTCACAATCAAAGCCGGTATGAACAGTATTTCTTTCGGTGAAGGGAGGTCTGCAAAGATCTACTTCTCTTAAATCATCATATGCATTGGACGATGAACTTGTGAGAGCCATTCCAACATAGCTTTCATGATTTTCTTCTCCAAACTTAGAATCTGCTAAGCTTGAAGAACTGCAATCAGAAGTCTTAACTTCCCTCTAGATGCTTGTCCAACGGCAGCTCATCCTTGGTGGTTGTCGGAGAAGAATGGCTGCTAGTTCCACCAATTAATCCAAATGACGCGAGCGAAAGAAACGTTTCATGGTGGTGAACCAAATCTAGCCAACTTGGCTTAAATATTATCCTTCCCTTCAATCTCGAGCGCTCAATGCTCCTGAAAATGAAATAGACCAACCAGTCTGTTGCAAAGAGTGGTATTTTCTGATCACAACAGTAATAGAGCACCATTTGAAATGGCATGCAAATTAAACCCAATCGAAGCCAGGAATGTTGAAGCAATGGACAACCATATTTTCAGAGAAAGTCCATTCAATACATTACTTGAGAAAAATAATAAGCTCTTTAGCTTGGTTGAATAGATGAAATCTAAAACTAATTATCCCCTGTGAATAATGTAGAAAGTGGAAAAAGATGGAAGCCGAGTTCATGCCCAAGTTCTTCTAGACACACAAATTATAGTACCCATTAGCATGCTTGAGCATATACAGACTATCTTCAAAATAAGAAATACATAAAATCCAATGTTTGACAAAAAATAGTTGCACCACTTCAAGTATTCAGTGTTTCTCAAATCGAAAAGACAAATTCAGAATCTATCTATGGAATAGAATTGAAAAGGAGAATGACAGATTTGTATCTTATGGAGGGAATTTAAATTTCACCAAGCAAATGGATGATATATTCGTAGCAGAAAGCGTCTTAGATCAAAAATTAGATTTCCAAAACCCTGTACTCAAGATTCACAAGAAAACTTCAAGCTCGGTCGTTACACTTCGATGACTAGTGAAGGCCTTTTCATCGATTACTAGGCAATACGTGTGGATAGACTTTTAATTTATAGATAAATTATGAAGAATAAAATAATTTAAATGCCTTAAGTTTTAATTGATTTTAACTTTAAAGATATATCTTAATTAAATTAGAATATAAATTATAATATTATTATTTTTTGATTAGTTCATCGCACCGGGTATATTAGAGATAGATCCTAATTTTAAAAATAAATTTCTAATTTTAAAAGTAAATTTCTAATTTTTATCTTGTTAAGTTGTAAGATATACGATAATTACATTTATTTTAGAGACAAATTCTAATTTTGTAGATAAATTCTCATTTTTACCTCATCTTAAGTGATAATTACATAATAACTTAGAGATGAATCCTAGTTTTGAAGATACATACACTAGTTATAATTTTTTTTTTGTTATATTTTAATTAGTTTATTCTCCCATTTTTAATCTCAGGCATGTATTGATTTCATCTTTTATTAATACTAGGTAAGATATCAAGCCATGCGCAATTTATACCAGATAAATTTTAATTTTATACATAAATTCTTATTGAATAATGGGATATACTGTAACAATTTAATATTTCATAAATAGGCTATGACTGGCTTTAAAGATATATCATATTTAAATGAAAAGTTGAATTACAAATATTTGATTTTTTATTATATTTTTCAAAGACAACTAGACATTATATTTTTTTCAAAACATTAGACAAAGTCTTACGAAGTTAAAAGTTAAGGTTAGTGGGGTTCAAACATGTGACCTTTTTACTTTAGAAGATATTTTTATTGTTTTTTTTTAAAATTGAGGTTAATGGGATTTTGCATGAGATATTTTTATTGTATTTTTAGATATTTTTATTTTATTTTAATTGGCTAATTCTCCTATTTTTCATCTCAGACGAGTATTAAGTTCCATTTTTATTAATAAGAATGTGTGTGTGTGTGTATATATATAATATATATATATATATATACATAGTATGTAATGTGCGACCTATATTAGCAACTTATATTAGAGATAGACTACAAAAACTCTCATAAAATATACTATAATCATATTATATCTTAACAATAAATTTTAATTTTAAAGATAAACTCTCATTAAATGAGATGATAGATTGTAATAATTTAATTTTTTTATTTTTTTGGTTTTTTATTGGTTGGACCTTTTACTTTTATATTATAAATAGACTTTATTTAATAGATAAACTCTCGTTGAATAAAATACAGGTTATAATGATCTTACAATATCTTAGAGATAAATTTTGATTAACTTTAACATTAAAAATAAATCCTAATTGAATGAGAAAATTTACTAAAGTAATTGACTTTGATTGGCCATGGACAATGTTAATATGCAACCCTAATAGGTTGAAGTAATTTGGACATGACTTAAAAGACGTATATGCAATTGTCCACATTGGTCAAATATTTATATTTTAAAATTTTAATAACTTGTGGCATATTTATTTTATTAAGAGAAATAATAATATTCTCAATTATTTATTTGGTTATGTAACACCCCGTTTCGGCTTACCCATGAACCGACTCAGAAATATCACCGACGACCGAACCGTTCACTAATCTACTGGATTCGATTAAGCCGACCCGGATCTACCCTCGGCGTCTCAAGATGGAGATGCAAACATGAAATGCATGGATGATGAATAATTGGGTTCTAACGGAGTCCTACATGCATGTCATGACGTGCAAGCAAAGACAAAACAAAATAATAAATGAGAAGCAAAAAAAACGGATAGAATTTCTCCTAAAAGTGCAATAGGGGCCAACTTGTCCACAAAAAGGGTATATAAATATTTTATGAAAATACGATAACACATAACAATCTACCATGACATTCAATCATTATCTCATTTGTTCCACCTGAGCCGAGTCTGAACTCCAAGGCTCCCTACTCATTCATATTTATCCATTCATTTCATATCAAGCAATTTATCTAAACAAACACATCAAAATTATCATTCACGTAGCAATAACACACCGTCATTATAGATTACACGCGGCAGGTACATGTGTGCGCGGTTCCGTGCTGCTCCTCCGCAGTCCCGACAGCTTTCATCCTTCACATTTCTCACCTACATATATATAGAAAAACCGTCAGTAACGAGTGTTACCGGCCCGGAAAATAACTAATATCAATCTGGCACAGGAGAGAAACTCTCATGTTGAATGAAAACTATATACTTCCTCAAGAACTCTCATCAGGGCACATACGGGAGCCGTCCACCCTCGGAGTTGACAGCGTCCCCCTTTCTTTCTCATTCTCATACGTTGGCCATTTCTCTATCGCTTCTCGCATCAAATCTCATTCCTTTTCGCCCTCTGCACCTTCCATATTACTCCTGGCCTTGAGCACGAAGGCCGAGCACTCTCAGGCAGTCGCCTTTAGTGCCCTTTGAACCACAAGTATAGAGATGCGCTGCATTGCAGTACCCGTAAACCTCCACACTTCTCCGGGTTTGAGGAACTCAAAGGTGGAGTTGTCCGGATCCTTCAGAAATGAAGTGGGTTCTCCCCAGCTCCAGAGCCCGCTCTTCCGAGCACATGCCCTATCTGAAGGCATGGCCGCCAGTATCTCTCATTCCATCTCTCACCGAAAACGTGAAAATTATATATATAGGCCTAGGTTGGGATTTATACAATAGGCCCGAAGGCATCGTGAGCTGGATCTGAAGTTCGAAAACAAACTCGACGGATCTCATCCTCGAGGGTTATTAATCCGAAAAAGAACCGTTGGCTAAATGGCCCGAGTTAAGTGGGATCCGATAAAGTGCCACTTAACTCATCCTGCACATGATAAATCAAATACACAATAGAATAGCGTAAATCAGAGAATGAGTCCTAAACGGACCTGGTAGAAGCTCCAAACGGGTTCACGCGCCTAGACGGCGAGTTCCTACACCGTACCTACACAATCAAGCTAAAAACTAACGCCCGCATGATGAATCACACATCCTATAGCATGCACACACAATCAACACACAATCAACAACTATATCAATTCTATACAAGTCTACTTAGGCTAGTTTGCATTAGATCATGATCATTACCTAGTTACCCTAATCAGTTTCTTAGCCTCCATTTTTAACACCACTCAATCAAACAAATTTTATATTTTATCCTTAATCAAATCTACATTTATATATATTATTATAGCACACAATTCACCAATCCTAGCATGCAATTCTAATAATCAATACTTTCAAATAATTAAGTTAAAATAAATTATACCTCGCGTCGTCGAAAATCAGCGACGGCTAGGGTTTTTGTTTCGTGGCTCGAAACTCGAATTTGGCACCTAGCGGCGTCCGAAGTCCGATCAGATTGGACCGGGTGCGTTCGGCGGATGATTCGGTGAATTTCCCACAAATCCAATTTTCTGGCGGTTCTGGCGGTTTTTCGGCGATGATTCGGGACGGGGCAATCAGGGGGTCTATCGGCACTAGCTCGACGAGCTTGGTCCGATGGTGGTGTCAAACAACAGCAGCAGCCGAGGCGGCGTCGAAAGTGGGCGGCGGCGGTGGCGTGCTCTGATCGGGGCTGCGGCCGGCCTCGACGGCGGTCGGGATGATGGGGGAAATGTTGGCGATGGTGAGGGGGTGGTCGTCGGGATCACAGCAGCGGCGGCGCGGCCTGGACGTCGCGGCTTGTGGGGCGATTCCGGCTTTGTGGCTGCGAGATGGTGGCCGGGGTGGGTCGTGGCGGCACAACAAGTGCACGGCGGGGTGGGGCAGCGTTGATCGGCGGCAGCGCGGCGTCAACAGGCGGCGAGTGATAGGGTTTGGGTGAGGAAGTGTAACGACCCAGCCCAAAGTTCAACGTAATGGGCCTAAGTCATTTCTTTAAAATGGGTACCCCGAAAGTTAAAGATCTATAGTCCATTCTCACTTATAAACATGATCTTCTCCCAGTAGGTATTAGATGTGGGACTAAGTTGAGGGATCTCACAGGAAGTGTCGGGAGGAAGAAGAAATACTCCAGTGGTAATTTCGTAAATAAGTATTGACTCAATTCTGACTAGAGTCAAAATAATAACTAGTTTATAATAAATTCTAAAAAAAATCTAGAAAAATATGGGAAAAATCCCATAAAATCAGACGAACACAACAACATCCAAATGATATATTCTATAACTAATAACCCACCCAAACTCCCTATATCAAGTCCTAATTCGTCATTCGGCCCTAAAAATAATTTATGATCAAATAAAAATAACAATCAATACTGCATACCTCCATATACTTGATAACCCATTTTTCATCATCTTTTGACGTTATCATCGTATACTTGAACATACATGACCTTCATCGCTCATAACTCACAGTTGGCCTCAACTCAGCTCGCGGTCCATGAAGCTGACTCGACTCGAACCGACTGGTTCGCTCCCGTAATACTCTAACTCGAATCATGGGTTTTACAGGTTGGCCGTGATCAAACAGCCTTATCAAAATCCTAATTTTTGTTAGGATAAGTTTTATTTTTAAAAAGAGTTCATTTTTTGACTTTATTAAATATGAAATTGGTTTTATTTAACTCAATTATCCTTGATTAAAGTTGCTTAATTGACTCATTGATTATAAATAAAGCCCTTCATTGGCCCATTTAAATCGTCGACTTGATACAAAATTTGAATTCTCTCTTGTATTATTGAATACTAGGTTTTTGGAGATCTACGACATTTTTATTAGTGATTAAATATTTTATCTACTAAGGGTTTGTTTGGTTGACATAAAAATAGTATAAATGAAAAAAAATCATAAGAAATGAACATGTAATAAAATAAAATGATATAAAAATTTTAAAAATTTCCTTTATATATTTTAAAAGTTTGAAAATGAGATCAAAATAAAATATTTATTTTTCACATGTGTCACCCAAAATTTTTCCTAAGTTTTTATATTTTTACTAGAAGTAATACTCTGTAAAATTTTTACATAGACTTACTTTGACTAAAAATAAAATTTTCATTTAATTAAATTTCAGAACATTCAAACACAAGTAAATTCTTAACCTATAAATTTTATATTTTTTATGCAATTTCAAGACAATAAAATAGACCCTTAATAAAAACTAAGTCACCCCCATGCACCACAAAAAGGACAACTTCACAAACTTCTAATTTCTTTTTTTTTCTTACATTCTGTTGCTTTACAGTGACTTGTTGGAATTTCTAAAAAACTTGTTAATTACATGGAGAATGAAGAACAGGTTTGATGGATATTCATTGATTGAGCTTGATATGAAGTTGTGAATACGAGAGGATGGAGGAGATTATTGTCCTTTTCTTGAAATGTCATGGAGATAGTTTTCTATCTTCTCCTAATCTTCCTATGTAAGAGAGGATGGAAAACGGTATCCATAGGAGGAGATTAATTAGGAGATGATGGAAAACAGTCTCCATAATATGACAACAAGGCACTTTTTGTGGTCTTTCAAACGCCTCCACTCTTACATAAAAGGTACGTTACTAGTGTTGGGATTAACCAATAATTTAAATCTTTATTTCAACACTTAGAACGAAAAGTATCAATCGAAATACATACATAAACGATATAAAATACCTTCTAAAATAGATAAAATAATTTTTACGTAGAAAATTCTAAATTTAGGAAAAACTATAGGGCAAATTATTAGTTCAAATTTATTATATCACAATTTACTAAAAAATATACACAGATAAATAAATTTTTTAATACTAATTTATTATAATTTCTACCAGATTAGGATAAAATCATATAAGGTAATAACAAAAGAACTTGGTGAAGTTATCACTTACAATTACAAACGAATATCAATAAATCATTTACTTTTCTTCTATCCACATAAATTTTCCCATATCGTTGTCACTTTTTTCTATGCCCGAGGAGAAAAACATTCATCGTTACTTTTATTCCCTTCACACGATGTAATACACGTGGTGTAAAAATCTTTCATTTTGCCCAAAATAGGGCTGACCTTTTCGTGTATTTACGAAGGACTAGCGACTTCTTTCAAAAAAAGGATGTAAGTATTCACTTGCATCACATGACCTTCCTAAATGGTAGTACACCCCTTCCTAAAGGATGAGCTTCTCTAAACATAAGATGTTCAATCAATGAGACATTGTTTATTACAATTAGCATCTCTCCTTTTGCTTTTATTGTGATCGGTTTCTATTTATTATCGTTGGGAATCAAAGATGGATAATATACAAACGTTTTAAGTAGCCGTCACAAAAAGAAATGCAAGATATGAAATAATTATGATTGATTGCTCATCTTCTGAAGTGATCGTGATTTGATTATTGAGAACTTCCGCTCTACGGTACTCTGATTAACGCATGCAATGAGAAGCTCTTATTAATAAAACTCTCCACACGAAAATGAAGCTCTCCACATTTTCCCACCATTGAACCGATTGGGAAGGCTTATACTCTCATATATATGGGCATCAACTCACACTCATAAGATTCAATCTTTTGTTGGAGCTTTTATTCTATTTTACCAAGTCTCAGAGCTCCAACAACCTACCAAACCATCACAAGTAACTGAACCGAGGGCCTTGCTCAAAAGATTACCATTTGGCGGCTTTGTCGAGACTCATAGGCAGATCTGAAAATAGTAGGACTTTATAATAATTTTGAATGAGGATATAATATTTTAATACATGACTATTTTATTTTGTAAATGGTATTACGGCAATTTTCAAACATTGTATTTAAAAAATTGAATTTTTTCCCTCAGATGTAAGTTAAGTATGTTTCCACTTTTTTTATATAACACATTGGTGGAAAAACTGTTCTCACACATTGGTGGAAAATCTACTTCCACACTTTTTTCACAATTTTATGAATTGATCATAGACCACATTTGCATCTAAGGTTGTAATTATCTTGCTCCTTACTGTTCATTCAAAGACAGCAATTGCTCGTAGTTATAACACGCCCAATTTCGTTGTAACAAGCGGTTTAACCTTTCACTAATAACGACGGAGTTTATAAATCTTGAAAAAAGAAAGCAAAATCGTCAGATTTTCTTTTTTAAAAAAAATCGAATTTCCAGGTTCCACTTCCTAATTTCCTTCATTTTTTTTCACGCTATTCCTTATCACAAAGAGATGGGCCCTTTTACGACCAACCTGTACTATGCTCGAGTCATCCTTTCTACAACATTTTCATTAGCTCATCTACAAAATTAGCCTTGCATACAGCGAAATTTCACAAAACAAATTCTTCTGTCGAGTTTGGATCGTAGAGAATATCAAACGGTTTCCTCTTTATGCTGTCCTTTAAAATGCTAATTTGACCCTCCTTGACAAGTATGTCCTCCTGGAGGCTGTCTACTTTCTTCTTCAACAAGCCCATTTCATAATTCAATTGCATGTTCTTCTCACTGAGTTGCTTCACCTCTGCCCACAATGCGTTTCTCTCTTCTGATACTTTTGTTAGGACTCCTCCTGTGCTGTTCAGTTCCTTTTGACAATCCAGTAAATTGTTTTCCAGCAGATTTATGGAGTCATTCTTCTTCATCATCTGCTCAATAAAGATTCTCACAAGTCAGCCATTTGCAACTTCTAAATGCCAACATAATTAATATGAAACAAAAAAGATTGGCTATGAAGCAAGTGCACCTGTAGCTCTGCCTCCTTCAACTTGTGTGTGAGGCAGGAAATTGCATCCCTGGTCTGCTGGAGTTCACATCTAAGAATGTCAATACCCCTAATTGAAGCTGCTAGATCGGACCGATGCTGGTTTAGTTCAATATCTTGTGAGAGCAGCTTTTCCCGCAATGCTCTTGACAACAGCAGTTCAGTCTTCAACTCATTCTTCATGTCAGACTCCTCCTAAATCAATAATTGGACATATTAGTGACCACAATTAGGGATCAACTGTCTCAAGAAGACCGATAAAGATCTCAATGATCTACAGCAGTTAATATGCAAGAAAAAAAATACAAGTTGGAATTAAAAACCAACCAGAAAATTATGATCTGAGAAAGATGCACGAGCAATTTTCACCTTATTAACTTCAGACAGGCAATTTAATTCGTCCAGGTTGCCCTTTTCCTGCAATATTGTGGAGAACGTTTTCCATCCTCTCCTAATCTCCTCCATCCCTCTCCTCATATTCTGAACCTTCATATCAAGCTCAATTAATGAATACCCATCAAACCTACTCTTCACTTCTTGAGCATGCTCCATGTCTCCGTGTAGTATACAAACTTTTACAAATTCCAACAAGTCTCCACAAAGTTTGCTACTACTATCATGCAATGAGAAGCTCTGATTGATATAACACTCTATACGAGAATGAAGCTCTTGGTCAAGCCTAAACGATGATATTTTCCCACCGTTAAACCGATTGAGAAGGCTTATATTCTCATGTCTAAGGGAATCAACTTCATGCTTATAAGATTCGATTTCTTGTTTGAGCTTTTGTTCTATTGTACCAAGCCTCAGTACCTCCTTTAGCAACCTACCCAAGCCATCACTAGTATCTGAACATTGACCTGAGATGCCATCAAGAAGATCTTTTCTTAACCCGGAAATTGTCTTCTCTTGTTCACTATTCACTCTCTGCAAATTACATAATGCCTTCTGTAAATCTTTGACTTCCACATCCTTTTCCTTGTAGCTTCTTCTCAGGCAATCTAAATCAGATTCTGCATGCTTAGCTCTATCTTGTAACTCCACCACTGCATCTTGAAGCTTGCAATTTTCTAATTTCATTTCTTCCATTCTGAAACTTGCATTGTTTAACTGAGTTTCCAACTCTAGGAGGTTTGCTTGGTCCTCCACATCTCTAGTGTTATGAAGAGAGATTTCCCTCTGTATAGAGACATTTTGTTCTGCCAGTTCCCGCACCCTCTCCCTCAGTCTTTGCTCTTCCGATTGGTACTTGTCCAGCTTTGTCAACCATTCCTTGGACCTCTTATCTAACTCGCCTTCCAGACAAAATTGAAGCTCTTGTTTCTCCTTTTCCAGCATCCTGGTTTTAGAGTTCAGTTCCATTCCTAGAACTCTAATTGATTTCCTTGCTGCAATTCTCTCAGATTTTCGAATTTTCAATTGATTAGAGAGCTCAAAAGCCAAATTCTTCACCTCCACTAAAATATTTCTGGTTGTAATTTGTCCATCTTCAAGTCCTGCTAAAGAAGTAGCACGTTCTTCTGCTTCCTTTATTTCCATTTCGAGTTCTGCATCTGCTTGCTCATCTCTCCTCAATTGCAAACGTTCATTTTTAACGTTTCTTTGCCAATCTACAACCTTGCTTTTAACTCTATGTTCAGAACCAGAACTTTCCTTCATGCATTGCCCAGCCATTAACTCATAAGAAGCATCAGGCCTAAAACAATTACCGGATAGCTTGTTTAAGCTCAAGTCAGGATAAATGTCTGAATGGTCAACAAAAATATCTTCAAAAGCTGTAGAAGTTTCAAAATCAACGTCAAAAGATTTCAACATAGATACAGGCGGGCATACACATGTCAGTTTTTCAACTACAGATTTTCCAATTTTTTCTGGAGATGAAGGTCTAGAGTGTCTTCTTTCCCATTCAGGTGAAGTACAAATATGCTTATCTCCAACCTCCCCGGTAGAATGGAACATTAACTGCTCTTTACCATTCGCTGGTATGATGGCCCCTTTGGATTTAGAGCGAGGTGGACGTTTCAAGTTCTCAGTTAGTCTAGTTTCCTGTAAACAACCATTGATTCTTTCAGAAGCTGATGATTTTTTTGGAGATTCACTTTCCAAACTCCTACTTTGCTCTTCCTGCTCACCATCAATATACAGGTCCAAGACTCTATTTGAAACATTAGTTAAAGGAGGAGCTTGACATCGTAATGGAACTGGGGAGCTACATATAGAACTCCCTGAAGAACATGAGGAGATTTTTAAAGTGGCAGTACAATCAACTTCACCTAAATGTTTTGAAATAACCACCTTCTCACCACTTGCGGGCTTCAGATGTCCATCTGACATGCATGAATGACTCCTACAAGAGACCAAAAAATGGAGAAAACTCACAATCATTTTTTGAAATTGCAGATGTTAACACCAACAAAAATTCAAATTAGACCAATCAAAGCACTCACTGATTTTCACAATCAAAGCGTGTACGAAGAATATTTCTTTCCTTCAAGGGAGACTTGCTAGGGCCTTTTTGTATTAGATCATTATATGCATTGGACGATGAACAAGAGAAGCTCCTTCTCAGAGGCACTTCAACATAGCTTTGATGATTTTCTTTCCCAAACTTAGAATCTTCTGGGCTTGAAGATCTGTTATGGGTCTTAACTTTTATGTCACCATCCAAACGCTTATCCCTCTTGGCTGTTGGAGATAAATGATTGCTAGTTTCACTAACTGACCCTGATGATCTGAATGAAAATAACTTTCTCATGTCACCAATTCTAGCCAACCTGATTCAAATATTATCCTTCCCTTCAACCTTGAGCGCTCAATGCTGCTGAAAATGAAATAGACAAACTATAAGTAAACAAGCCCTATATCGCAAAAAGTGCAATTTGGTGGCCACAAGATCCAATCATAAAGTCACATAGAGGCATCCAAGAAAATTTAGTTCAAGACTGCCCATTGAAGCTGGATAGATGTCCCTAAGTCAAATTGTGAATAAATTCATATCCATATCCAAGCTTAAGAAGCAAGAGCTTACAGTGCACCCTTTAAGGCTATGGCGGTTTCGTTATAATGTTCAAAAAATAACGATGGCCCACACAAAGAAATATCAACGTACATTGCCTTCACATGGCATGTGAAGCTGATTTGTTCATTGCACACCAAGTAACAAAGACAACGTGCAAAAAATTGTTTCAAAGAAAAGTTAAGAGGATAATAAACAACAAATTGCAGGTAATATTGAATCAATATACAACCATTTTAGTGAAAATTCATTCTATACAGTACTTGAGGAAAATGATATACCTATTTTGCTTGAATTACTAGAAAAACTTTAAACTAATCATCCCAAATGAATAAATTAGAAAGTGGATAAAGATAGTGGCCAGGTTTGTGCTCAGATTTTTTCTAGGCATAGAAATTAAAGTACACAATTAGCATGCTTGAGCATATATACACTACTTTCTTCAAAATGGGAAATACATAGATCCCAATGTTTGACAGATAATGGTCACACCACTTCAAGTATTTAGTTTTTTATCAAATAGAAAAGACTTCTTTAGCATCAATCCGTGGAAACAGCTGAAATAGGTTCATGGGTGTATTGTAACTTAACAAAAACACATTTCATGGATCAGATGACTTCAAAGACATTAATTTAAATACTCTGAACCAAGGAAAACATGAACAGAAGTGTTTTTATTTTTTTTGTGGGGGGGTGGGGAAATCATGTTGCTGTTCCAATTTCTTGTTCGTAATTTTCCACTTGCGTCCCATAATATAACTTCTGCAATATGAGATATTCCGGCCTAACAAAATACAATAAAAAATATGACCAAAGAAAAATAAACACGAAGAATTAAGACTGAGATACATAACATATCGAAATTGCCTAACATCAAGAGATTGAGATTTGTGGGGGATGTCTTTAACTAAGTCAAAGGACCCAGTCACCCAATCCACACCAGAGGCTAGAGGATGGAAGACTGGCAGCAGAGTGGAGAGGATGGTGAAATGAAAACTATCATTTCCACTTGAATAATCAACAAATAAACAAAGAAGCCCCACTGTCAGCAATAAAAATCATTATATAATTACTGTGATTGTCATTAATGGGCCCGGGAGATTCAATCTTGGGATTTAAGCACCATAACTCCCTCTCAATTAATGTCATTAAATTAATTAATCAATGTTTCTTACCTCCTCCCCAATCCAGCTCAACAGCAGCATAATTATAATAAATAATCTTACCCTAATAGTATAACCAAGCGATAGTGACACAAATCTCATTAAAATTCCAAAATTTCCAAACCAAGAAACATATATCGAAAAATTGTTCGCAAATTACCGACCAAGTAAATTATGCGAACAACAAATATAACCAATAAGAGAATTAAGGGGAAAAAAGAAGACATTGGTTGCAAAAATCTTACCCTAATTACCCAGACAGCATCACCCAACAATAATAACACAAAAATCTAAACATCAGAATCTAACAGCTTCGAATCAAGAAACATAAACAAAACCAATTTCTCCCAATGAGAAGCAAACATACACCGATTATCATAAAAGAAAAGCCAGATTTCAGTAAATCATAGGTAAAGAAAAGGAAGACACTGCATGCAAATCTAGCCCGAATCACCCAAACAGCCGCATTCAATTTCGCCATCAAAATGATCCTAAAGAAGTTCCCGAATCAAGAAACATCGGCGAAACCAATTCAGAAAAACGTACCAATCACAAAAAAATGAAAAAGAAGGAAGGAAAAAAATCGTCAACAAAACAAAAAGGAAGACACTGTTGGCAAACTCTATATCCTCATACAATCACCACAAATATTCGGAAACAGAAATTCATAACCTATAAAATTACCAAAAAAAAAGGGATCAAGCATGACGACAATGAACTCAATGTCAACAAATTACACATCAATCACTAAAAAAAGCAACAACAGCAACCACTTATTTCAAAAATCAGAGAAAGATAACAGAAAAATCAAGGGAGGCAGCGATTGTTCGCAAATGTTATCCCACCTACGTACCCTACAGATCTCAATCCCGGAATCAATGGCACAGAACATCAACGAAATATTCCAAAAATAAGAAAAAATAAAATCAATAAATGTACAAGACCAATTCTGATCAAGCGCGACGAAAGCGTACTCAAATGTCGCCCAACCATGTATCAAATGACAGATTCGAAAAAGCGAAGAGAGATGGAAAAAGGAAAAAGAGAAAAAACAGAGAGAGGAAGATTTGAGGAGGGACGTAGTACTCACTCAACTCTCAGAGAAGAAGAGAAGAGTGTGTGGGAGTGAGGGCGAGAGTTGGAGGGGTGGGTTGGGGAAGAAGGGGGTTTGTTGTGTGAAGGGTTTTCAGTCTTTTCCTATCCTCGCGTTTAGAATAAGCTGTCAAACGTTCAAAAAGCCTTTGTTTTTTCAAAAATAAAAAAACGCCCCCCCCCCTCCGCGCCCCTTTAGTGGGAAGGAGCGGGTCTATATATAGTTTTATAATTTTGTGTAACCTTGGGAAAATATTCTTTTTCTTTTTAAATATATAGAGATAGAGACATGAAAAATAATCGACAAGGTCATCTACAAAACCAAACCAACATTAAGATATGAAAATTGCTTGTGCAATGTTGATACACTACTTACCTCCCCACATTTTCTATATATCATCCATCACAAAATTCAAATGGCTCGGAACAATGATACAATGATAGTGTTATGATTTTTGAAAACGTGCTACATTTATAGTACTTTATTTATATTGTACTGCTTCAAGATGAAAAAGACTATTAGTGTAATTCATACATATCCATACCGTTCATTGTCGTATTCATGAAAATCGTAAAAAATTATGTATATTTATTTAGTAGCTTTAGGTAGAGGCTTATATCATAAATATGCTGGATCTTTCAGTTTAAAAACCATTAAGTGATCTCAACTTTAAAGTTTTGTTAAATTGTAAAAAATTTTGGCTAAATTGTCTGGCATCGAAAGGATCTGATAAAAAGTGACTGACGTCATCCGACATCTAAAACTTGATGAAAACCACACTCATGGAATCAAGCAAAGGTGGAGCGGAAGAGTCCTACGAACTTGGATGAGTTGAGCTCCTCATTCTAACTCGATGAACTCACTCTGTATATCCTAGAAAAGAGACGAAACCTAAATCATGATCATATCACATCGACACGTAAAATGAGACAATGCCTCCACACATCCACGACTCAAAAAATTTACTTACCTTAATTATCTTACTTAGTAGAGTGCTAAATCTCATTAGGTAAGATTAGACTAAAGCTTGGTGTTGCAAGTATCTTTAGTAAAATGTCTCCTACATAGGGTTTCATCAAAAAAGACTTAATTGTACAATTTTTTGAATAGGCCAAATAGTATCCAAATGGGGTCAAATGTGGAACAATGGCCCCTAAAACTCTAAGGGGTTGGTTTAAAAATTACCAAGTATTGTCCCATGGGCCAACATGGTACATAAGGCTCACTAAGGTTGGGCAAGGTGCTGGGAACAGTGGTCCTCTTAGGCCGCACACCAATTTTATTAAGTATCCTTCATGGGCTTGGAGACTTCAAATGGGTCTAGGTAAGTTGGTAGGTGTCACGGGAGTGATTGCAGGGCGCCCAGGGAGCTAGGGTTTGGCGGTTGTCCCTAGTCTTCCTGAGTCCGGAGTAGGTGGCGGATGCTGCCTGTGTGGTGAAACAACTTACCAAGTGCTGATGCGGGTTATGGTTGCAGGCAAGGAAGGGCCGAGGTTGAACGAAGGACCGAGACTTGGTGCTGGGAAGTGTAGCAGGTGCGTCGGCAGCATGTACGAGCATGGCGCTACATGGTGCCAAGGAAACCTCAAGTTGGTTCGAGGGCAGTTGCATGACCAGCAGCTGTGGACGAGCAGTGCCGAGCATGGGTGGAGCGAGGTCGGTACAATGACCGAGCGTGCCTGTGTGAAGTGCCGAGCATGTGCGTGATTTGGGTCGAGCAGTGTCGAGACCCATGGTCGGGCGCGATCAGCGTGATCGAGTGGCGCGGCGAAGTCTGGTGGCAGCCTGGAGCGAGCAGCGTACCGAGCGGGTTCGGTGCGTGCGCGCTGCAGCGTGCCGAGGGTTGGGTCGCTCCAACTAGCGGCACTGGCGAGCAGCGTGCACGGGCGTCGTCCAGCGCGGGCGAGCGCGAGCGCGAGCGCGAGCGCGGTGCAGTCTGTGCGCGCGCGCGTGCGGGCGTGAGCGAGATGGGCGAGCGGGCGAGCGTGGGCGCGACCAGGAGCGAGCGATGCGTGCAGAGGTTGATGCACGAGCGAGCCGACAGCAGTACCGGTATTCAGACATGGTAGCGAGCCAGGCGGGTCGGTGGACCATGTTGCGGTACTTGGGTGCGCACAAGGGGCTAGGACTTGGCATGAGGGGTTGATCGGGACTTGGCTCAGCGGTCGAACCAGGAAGGTGCGACCAGTGGAGCGGCATGTTTATCTACATCGGTGGATTGCATGCTTATCTGCAATGGTGGACGCCAGAGTTGCAGATAGAGTTGAGGGAAGATATGGTGAATATATGATCTTCTCCATGGACCAATGGGAGTTCGACGGTGACTCATTGGTGATAAAGTTCAACACAGCCTTGGAGATAAACATCAAGTGAACCTGGACGTGATGTTGGGGTTGTGGAAGATCTCCAGAGGATATGGGAATATCCGGCAGCAACTAACTCGTGTATTGGATGAGGATGACTTCAGAAAATACATAAGGCACGAAGCAGTTGTGGAAGCAATTGGTGAATTCCAGAGTACGTGAGTTCTTTGTGGAGGGGAACAACTTGATCGGGCAAGGAGACCTCTAGGTGCTGCTGCAGACTATTCGTGGAGTTCGGATAGGGGCATCTGGTGAACGACTGCTGGTGGCGTTGGTCGTGAGTCTGCCTTTAGGATCAGGTGCGTGTCTGGTTGTAGCAATCCCTGTTTGCATATCGATTGGTGCATGTAATTGAGGTTGATCAGGGGATCGACCTAGGGGTTGTGAGTTAGTCTCTTGCAGGGAGTTGAGAGGCTAGGTCGTGGGGTTGCATGTCCACGACCAGCAAGTAGTCAAGGTGAGTGATTACTTGTATATCCTTTGTTTACGGTTGAAATAAAGGTTGGGTGGATTCCCGTAATTAGTAGTGTGATTGTCGAATTTGGTAACCAGGCGCTGGACTGTGATTCCGAGTCTAGTGCGTGTCGGGTGTGGGTGACCGATACTTGGGGCGAACATACTACGGGCAATACTTGGTGTGTGTGTCGCAGCGTGCCGCTGCATACGCTGGAACTTGGTGATCGGTACCGGCAGCAACACAAGTAGCGCTATGGGCAGTTGGGTGCGTGGTGCTAGCCGGGTGTACGAGCCTTCACGAGCGCGCCAACCTTCATCGTGCCGCTACAAACAGCGGTATCCGGCTGCGTGTGGAAGTAGGCTGGTGTTCCCAGGAGGGGAATACGCCGCACGGGTAGGGTTTTAGGTCGAAAAATTTTGGGCTATAAACAACCCCGTGACAGCAGGTATCAGAGCAGTGTTTTGTGATTGAAGGACTTGTGAAGTCGTACTGACTTTCAGGGAAAGGACTCCACTTCGTTACCGAGTGCAAGTTCTGTGATGGACACACGATCAGAAGCTCTCAAGGAGAGGATTGCGCGACTGGAAGTATTGGTAGGAGGCCCTATCACTACTGGAGATGGACGGACCATCAGTGATCAACTGCAGTCCCTACATGAAGGGGTTAGGGATTTGAGGGCTCGGGTGGACGATCGACCCGAGACCAGTTCTGCGCAAGGGAATACGGCGGAGGTGTTGGAGCATCTCCGGGCTGCTTTTGAGGCGATGCATGCAGACGTTGCCTTATTGAAACAGATCGTGGTAATGCAGCCTCAGCCGAGTATAAGTGCTGACCGGACAGGCGAAGATAACTCCATCCCGGGCAGGCTTAAGGTTCCAGAGCCGAGGAAATTCGATGGGAATAGATCAGCCAAGGATCTTGAGAATTTCATCTGGGATATTCAGGAGTATTTCGTGGCTGCGAAGGTGCCCGAGGAACGCCAAGTCTCATTGGCCAGCATGTTTTTGTCAGGGGACGCCAAATTATGGTATAGGACTCGCACCGAGGAAGATGACAATGCTGGTCGACCCCGCATGGAGACATGGGCTATTCTGAAAAAGGAACTTCGGGATCAGTTTATGCCAACCAATACTACCTGGGTGGCGAGGGACAAACTCAAGCGATTGAGACAGTCAGGAACAGTTAGAGAGTATGTCAAAGAATTCAGTTCTTGTCTTCTGGATATCAAGAATATGTCGGAAGAGGATAAGTTATTCAACTTTATCACGGGTTTGCAGTCATGGGCACAGATGGAGCTGAAGCGGCAGAATGTGCAAGATCTACCGACGGCAATGGCGGCTGCAGATGCTTTGGCAGATTTTAAACCGCTAGGGGCAGCCAGGGATGAAGGCTCAAGCAGGAAATATCAGCCGGGCAAGAGCAGTAACCGGGACAGCCAGGGTGGGCAGTCCAAGCCGAAGAAGAAGAAGAAGCAATTCAACTTCAAGCCAGGTGGTTACAGCCGGGTTGTGGATGTGAAGAAATCTGGTTGTTTCTTGTGCAATGGACCGCATAGGGCAAGGGATTGTCCGACGAAGGCTAAAGTCAGTGCTATGAGGGCAGAAGAGAACCCAGTTCAGGAGGAAGAGAGGCCTCCAGCACGAGCATCTACCCTTCAGATTCTCGGGGCGTTGAGAGCTGGAAACACAGCTCCAAGAGGAACTGATTTGATGTACGTTCCAGTGGTAGTGAATGGGAGGAGAGTCTCAGCTTTGATAGATACGGGTGCAACGCACAGTTTTGTTTCGAAGGGGATGGCTTCGAAGCTAGGGCTGAGGACTGGAACCAATACCAGCAGGATTAAGGCAGTCAACTCACAGGCTAAACAGGTGGATGGCATTGCAAGAAATGTTAGGGTTTGCCTGGGAGACTATGAAGGATGCATGGATATCATGGTGATCGAGATGGACGATTTCGAGCTGATTATTGGCAATTCCTTCATGAGGACAGCCGGAGTGGGAGTCTTCCCACAGCTTGGAGGAATTCTGATTATGGACCAAGGGGGTGCCAGCTTTGTCCGTGGTCAGGAGAGGCCTTCAGGGGTTGAGGATCGCACCTTCAGTGGTGAGCACTTGTCGGCAATGCAAGTGGCTCGAGGGTGTAAGAGAGGTGCCTCAACTTATCTTGCAGCAATGGTAGAGGTTCAACCGGATCGTGTGGTGGCGGTGCCGGAGTTTATGGCGGGATTACTGACGGAGTATGCCGATGTCATGCCTGCCGAGTTGCCAGAGGGGTTACCTCCCAAGCGAGGGATCGAACACCGGATCGAGCTAGTGCCGGGAGCTAGGGCACCAGCTAAGGCGCCATATCGTATGTCGCCTAAGGAACTCACTGAATTGAAGATCCAGCTGGGTGAGCTGCTGGAGTCGGGGAAGATTCAACCATCTACTGCACCATACGGAGCACCAGTTCTGTTCCAGGAAAAGACAGATGGCTCGATGAGACTATGTGTTGATTACCAGGGGCTGAACAAGGTGACGGTGAAGAACAAGTACCCAGTTCCCCTAATTGCAGATCTATTTGACCGGCTTAGTAAAGCGCGGATATTTACTAAGTTGGACCTGAGGACGGGATATTGGCAAGTCCGGATTGCGCCGGAGGATGTCCCGAAGACAACTATGGTCACGAGATACGGGTCCTATGAGTTTCTCGTGATGCCATTTGGGCTAACCAATGCACCAGCGACGTTTTGTAACTTGATGAACGATGTGTTCAGGGGTTTCATTGACAGATTCGTGGTGGTTTACTTGGATGACATAGTTGTGTACAGTGAATCCGAGGAGGAGCACTGGGGTCATTTGAAGCAGGTCCTAGATCGATTGAGGGAGAACGAGCTGTTTATCAAACAGGAGAAATGTGAGTTCGGCCTAAGGGAAATCGGCTTCCTAGGCCACCGAATTGGCAATGGAGAGGTGCGAATGGAGGAATCGAAGGTTCAGGCAATCAAACAGTGGCCAGAACCGACTAAGGTGACCGAGCTGCGGAGCTTTCTAGGGTTAGCCAATTACTACAGGAAGTTCATTCAAGGATACAGCCGGGTGGTGTCACCATTGACTGACTTGCTGAAGAAGACTCAGTCATGGGCGTGGTCGGAGCCATGCCAGGCGGCGTTCGATGAGCTGAAAGCTGCCATTTCATCCGAACCAATACTGAAATTGCCAGATTTCAGTCGACCATTTGAAGTAGTTACCGATGCTTCAGATAGAGCCGTGGGAGGTGTGTTACAGCAGGATGGACATCCAATAGCATTTGAGAGCTGGAAATTGAAAGAGGCCGAGATGAGGTATTCAGCTCACGAGAAGGAAATGCTAGCTGTGGTTCACTGTCTCAGAGTGTGGCGTGTGTACTTGCTGGGGTCCAAGTTTGTGGTTATAACTGACAACGTTGCCAACACTTTCTTCAAGACCCAGAAGAAGTTGTCGCCGAGACAAGCTAGGTGGCAGGAGTTTCTCGCAGAATATGATTTTGAGTGGTTGCACCAACCGGGGAAATCTAATCAGGTAGCTGATGCCTTGAGTAGGAAGAACCTGGAAATGGTGGCAGCCTTAACCGAGATTCAGACGGAGCTACTAGGGCAAGTCCGGGAGTTGGCTAAGGAGGACCTTGAGTACCGGAAGTTGGTTGACCGGATCAGTGAGGGACTGGTTCGCAAGTACTGGTTGGATGATGGAATAGTCTATGCCAGTGGGGGACGTCTTTACATTCCTACTGGGAGGCTACGACGAAAGCTGATGGAGGAGTCCCACGACACCCAGTGGGCAGGACATCCTGGCAGGGACCGGATGTATGCACTCATGTCTAGAGTGTATTATTGGCCGAGAATGGAGGCCGATATCGAGGCTTTCGTGAAGTCTTGTTTGGTGTGCCAACAAGACAAGGTGGAGAGAAGACTGGAGGCTGGCTTGCTGCAGCCTCTACCTACTCCAACGAGACCGTGGAGCTCGGTCTCGCTTGACTTCGTGTCAGGGTTCCCGAAGGTAAAGGGAATGTCTTCGGTTTTGGTGGTAGTGGATCGGTTCTCCAAATACGCCATTTTTGCAGCTGCTCCACATGCATGTACAGCCGAGGTAGCTGCAAATTTGTTCTTCAGGAACGTGGTGAAGCATTTTGGAATGCCGGCGGATATTGTGAGTGACCGAGACGCCCGGTTCACTGGGAGGTTCTGGACGTCTTTGTTCGGGCTGCTGGGGAGCAAGCTGAACTTTTCTACCGCCAACCACCCTCAGTCGGACGGGCAGACTGAGAGGACGAATGCCTTGTTGGAGGAGTACCTGAGGCATTTCGTCACGGCCAGCCAGCAAAACTGGTTGGAACTTCTTGACGCGGCGCAGTTTAGTTATAATCTGCACCGATCTTCAGCAACGGGACTGAGTCCATTCGAATTAGCAACGGGCCATCAACCTTTGACACCACAGGAGGTTGCTCTACAGGGACGTGGAGTGAAGTGTCCAGCGGCTTTTAGGTTTGCACGGGATAGGCAGGACCTATACGAAGATGCCGTGGATTCTTTGGCCAAGGCTACGCGCAGGATGAAGAGGTATGCGGATCTCAGGAGGAGGCCGTTGTCATTCAGCGTGGGGGACAAGGTGATGCTGAAGCTAACTCCCCAGATCTGGAAGAAGATCAGGCATACTGACGTGCACAGGTCCTTGGTGCAGCGGTACGATGGACCCTTCGAGGTGGAGAAAGTAATTGGGAGCGTAGCATACCGGTTGAAGCTACCCGATAGGTACAAGATCCACCCGACTTTTCACGTAAGTTTCCTCAAACCTTTCCATGAGGATGTGGTCAATCCGAGGAGAGCTCGTCCTAGAAGAGCTCCACCAACTGTCCGGCAGCAATATGAGAAGAAGGTGGGGAGGATATTGGAACATAGGCAAGGTGCTCCAAACACTGGGACGGAGTATCTTATCAAATGGAGAGGGGAACCGAGGAGCGAGGTGAGTTGGGAAAAGGAGAGGGATCTATGGCAGTTTGAGAGGCAGGTCAAGAAGTACTGGGCAGGGCTTAACCCTCTGATGAGGACATCGGGTCTCATTGGTGGGGGAGGACTGTCACGGGAGTGATTGCAGGGCGCCCAGGGAGCTAGGGTTTGGCGGTTGTCCCTAGTCATCCCGAGTCCGGAGTAGGTGGCGGATGCTGCCTGTGTGGTGAAACAACTTACCAAGTGCTAATGCGGGTTATGGTTGCAGGCAAGGAAGGGCCGAGGTTGAACGAAGGACCGAGACTTGGTGCTGGGAAGTGTAGCAGGTGCGTCGGCAGCATGTACGAGCATGGCGCTACATGGTGCCAAGGAAACCTCAAGTTGGTTCGAGGGCAGTTGCATGACCAGCAGCTGTGGACGAGCAGTGCCGAGCATGGGTGGAGCGAGGTCGGTGACAATGACCGAGCGTGCCTGTGTGAAGTGCCGAGCATGTGCGTGATTTGGGTCGAGCAGTGTCGAGACCCATGGTCGGGCGCGATCAGCGTGATCGAGTGGCGCGGCGAAGTCTGGTGGCAGCCTGGAGCGAGCAGCGTACCGAGCAGGTTCGGTGCGTGCGCGCTGCAGCGTGCCGAGGGTTGGGTCGCTCCAACTAGCGGCACTGGCGAGCAGCGTGCACGGGCGTCGTCCAGCGTGCGAGCACGCAGCGCTGAGCGCGACGCAAGCGAGTGCAGTCTGTGCGTACGCGTGTGCGGGCGTGAGCGCGATGGGTGAGCGGACGAGCGTGGGCGCGACCAGGAGCGAGTGATGCGTGCAGAGGTTTATGCACGAGCGAGCCGACAGCAGTACCGGTATTCAGACATGGTAGCGAGCCAGGCGGGTCGGTGGACCATGTTGCGGTACCTGGGTGCGCACAAGGGGCGAGGACTTGGCATGAGGGGTTGATCGGGACTTGGCTCAGGGGTCGAACCAGGAAGGTGCGACCATGGAGCGGCATGTTTATCTACATCAGTGGATTGCATGCTTATCTGCAATGGTGGACGCCAGAGTTGCAGATAGAGTTGAGGGAAGATATGGTGAATATATGATCTTCTCCATGGCCAATGGGAGTTCGACGGTGACTCATTGGTGATAAAGTTCAACACAGCCTTGGAGATAAACACAAGCGAACCTGGACGTGATGTTGGGGTTGTGGAAGATCTCCAGAGGATATGGGAATATCCGGCAGCAACTAACTCGTGTATTGGATGAGGATGACTTCAGAAAATACAAAAGGCACGAAGCAAGTTGTGGAAGCAATTGGTGAATTCCAGAGTACGTGAGTTCTTTGTGGAGGGGAACAACTTGATCGGGCAAGGAGACCTCTAGGTGCTGCTGCAGACTATTCGTGGAGTTCGGATAGGGGCATCTGGTGAACGACTGCTGGTGGTGTTGGTCGTGAGTCTGCCTTTAGGATCAGGTGCGTGTCTGGTTGTTGCAATCCCTTGTTGCATATTGAGTGTGCATGTAATTGGGTTGATCAGGGGATCGACCTAGGGGTTGTGAGTTAGTCTCTTGCAGGGAGTTGAGAGGCTAGGTCGTGGGGTTGCATGTCCACGACCAGCAAGTAGTCAAGGTGAGCGATTACTTGTATATCCTTTGTTTACGGTTGAAATAAAGGTTGGGTGGATTCCCGTAATTGGTAGTGTGATTGTCGTATTTGGAAACCAAGGTGCTGGACCGTGATTCCGGGTCTAGTGCGTGTCGGGTGTGGGTGACCGGCACTTGGGGCGAACATACTACGGGCAATACTTGGTGCGTGTGTCGCAGCGTGCCGCTGCATACGCTGGAACTTGGTGATCGGTACCGGCAGCAACACAAGTAGCGCTATAGGCAGTTGGGTGCGTGCTGCTAGCCGGGTGTACGAGCTTTCACAAGCGCGCCAACCTTCATCGTGCCGCTACAAACAGCGGTATCCGGCTGCGTGTGGAAGTAGGCTGGTGTTCCCAGGAGGGGAATACGCCGCACGGGTAGGGTTTAGGCCGAAAAATTTTGGGCTATAAACAACCCCGTGATAGTTGGGCTAAACAACACACTTGACTAGTAAGATTTGAGGTTCAAACTCCAAATATTTGGGCCTAAGTGGAATCGGAAGTAAGAGGTATTGGGTAAGTCATTTCTAGAGCTGGGTAGACCTATTGGGCTTAGGAAAATTCTAATGCAAGATTTGCTGAGCTACTTTCATATTTTAATATGGTGTTACAAGGACATAACTCAAAGTGGGGGTGAAAATGTATGCAATTTGATCACTATTTGTCTAGGTTTTTTGATTTTACATTCGAAGTCAGGGAACTAGAGTTTTACCTTCCACTCTCTTGCATACTTCGAAAAAATGATCAAACTAACTACCTAAACGATTTTTAAATTAAACAAAAACTTACAGGTTTCTACTCGACAATTAGTGAAGCCAACCATAATTTTTATATATTTTATTAACCTCTTTTAATTATCTCACAACGAAGCACAAAACATGAACAATTTACATACCAAACATATAAACGTCATAGTATACATACCAAAAAATATAGTGGTTATTTTAGTGTGAACAATTTACATGAACAAGCCAACATGCATATCAACAATCGTGCATAAGGTGGACATCATCAGCAACCTGCATTAAAGTGTAAAAATTAGGAAAATGCGCAACTAGGTCATAGGGGCCTTGAAAACTGTCATATTTTTGCCAAGCTTGGCACCTTTACTACATCATACAAACCATATTTGTAACATGACTCAAGTTAGAGTTTTACATTAGCGAACCAGTTAGTTCATCTGTCGGTTCGAGTCGAGTCAGTTTCATGACCCGCGTGTTGAGTCGAGGCCAGCTGTGCATTATGACCGATGAGGGTCAAGTGTACCCGAATATACGATGATAACATTAGAAAAATGATGAGAAATGAGTTATCAGAGTATATGACAATATGCAATTATTTTTTTTATTGTATTTGATCGTACAATTATTTTAGGTCGAATAACGCATTAGGATGCGTATAGAGCAATTTGGGCGGGTTATTAGTTATGGAACATGTAATTTTCATGTTATGGTATGTATTATTTGTTATGGGATTTTCTCCTATTTTTTGGATTTTTAAGAATTTATTACGAGTTAGTTATTATTTTGACTTGGGTCACAATTAGGTCAACTTTTATTTACTAGATTATCACCCAACCTTCATCCCGACCCTTCCTCCCTAAACCCCGACACCGCCCGATTGCCACCCCCATCCTCACCGTCGACTCCCCCTCCGGCCGCCGCACCGTCATTGATCGACGCCACCGACTACCGTCGGGCCATCATCGAGCTTTTCCCCACTCATCGGCCGTCATCCGACCTCCCTGAGGCCTCGACGCCATGCCCTAGCACCCACATCTCGACGTCGATTTGCCATTGTCAGCACAACTCCGCCATCGCCGTGCTGCTAACACACTCCCCCTTTGACCCCTGACCACTTCCCCATACCGAGGGCCGCATCCGAGGCCGGCCAAGGGCCAATCGACGATCGACTTACCCCCGGCTGACTCGACGCTACCGCCCTCACCACCACAAAGTTGGGCCGAGCTCGTCTGAGCCGATGCTAGCCCCAATTGACTTGCCGAAAAAGTAACCAGAAAGCCACTGGAAACTGCCGGAAAACTGGATTAACTGAAATTCGCTAGATCTTCCACCAAATTCATCTAGTTGAACCCAATTGAACTTTGGATGCCGCCGGGTGCCGTATTCAAGTCTCAAACAATGTGACAAACCCTAGCCGTTGTAACACCCCAAATCCGGTTCACTGAACAAAACCGAAATGTCATGAGTCCTAATTAGGTCGGCTAACTCGAACCCATCTCGTGCGGATCTACTCTCGGCGTCTCAAGATGAAAGATACTAATCACTATGCATGGATGAATGCACGGAACCCTAACATGCTACTACATGGATGACATGACAACCAGTTTACATACCAAAATAATTACGATAAAATCAATAAAAATCCTGAAATAAAACAGACAGTAGTCTCCCCTAAAAGTGCAATTAGGGGCCACCCTGTCAAATCAACATGTATAAATACATAAATACACATATAGTAGACATTGTCATTCACACAGAATTCTAATCTAGTTGTATAAATCATTCTAAATCTTGGAGTCTCGACCCACCTGTGCATTCTATTCACATTTCACATCAAATTCTGGGTCTTGACCCACTTGTTGTACATATTCAATATCTAAATATATTTACTAAAACATATATATTAACATGTCATCATTAGAAATTTTGCTACTGAAGTAGATATCATATCACATCATATTATCATATCTTGCATTTCATCACATCATTCTCAATATAATGACATCATAAATAAAGTACTAAACATTCTATCGTCTGACATGTGTGTGCAAGAGACATCACTGCTCCTCCGTCCAGGCTGGCATATCCAACTCATGATCATCACCTACATATATTATAAAACACATCAGTAACGAGTGTTACTGGTCCAAAATATAACTATATCAAACTGGCTATGAGAGCATAACTCTCATGTGAAGGAAAATATTTTTATATACTTCTCGTGAACACTCTTAAGGGCATCTACTAAGGAGCCCCAGGCTGCAGACCCGATAGCATCCCGAACTGACTGGTCTATTGATGCCTCTCTCGGCATTTTCTCATTTTATTTTCTGGTCCCTCAGGACTACCAGTATATCCTAGGCTCTCCTTTCCTCCATAATTCTCCTGGCCTTGAGCACGAAGGTCAAGTACTCTCAAACAGTCGCCTTTAGTACCTTTTGAACCACAAGTCCAGACGTGCGTTGTACTTAACAGTACTAGTAAACCTCCAAGTTCTCTGGGTGTGAGGAACTCAAACGCCGAGTTGTCAGGATCCCTCGGGAATAGAACAACCCTCTCACTAATCCAAAGCCTGCTATGACTGTCACGTGCACCCGCTCATGGTACATGCAAGTCAGCTTCACCATCTCTCGTCTCATTGAAAATTCAATAAAATTATATATATATATATATATATATATATATATATATATGTCTGGGAATGGATTTATATAATAGGCCCAAAGGCAACTTGTGGTAGATTTTGTTTTCAAAATCATACTCGAGGGATCTCATCCTTGAGGGTTATTAATCCAGAAAACTATTCGACAAAATGACTCAAGTTAAGTGTGATGTGACAAAACACCATTTAACCCGTCCTAAAATTAGTAAAAATAAATCATCATAGAATAGAACAATAAATCAGGGGCCAGTCCTAAACAGACCTGGCTCCTACTTCGTACCTACACAATAAGACTAAATACTAACACCTAGTATAATGCATGAATGCTACACTCTTCATCAATCTATACAAGACAAACTACAACAATTTTCGTCTATGTCTCAACCTAGGGCATTCAATCATGAGTAACAATGACCCGACATTATGCGACATTTACATTCAAATCATACAATCCATTCTAATTGATGATTATGACCTATTTAATTAGCTATCTATATCTTAATTCAATTATTAACGTCATGTATTCTAATTTAGGGCATAAGAAATGAATCCTCATCCAATTAGATATTAACCCTAACTCCAATAATTAGCTTAGTATTCAATTATACTAATTCGATCATAAAAACTATATATGTAATTTATGAATTTATTGTCTAACCCTAATTCACCATTATCATCTGTTATCATGCATTTAAATTTAAACTAACATCTATTTACAATCACACCATTTGCATCACAATAAGATCATAAAACACTTCATTATCAAATAAAATCGAATAAAATTTTATACCTAATTGTCGCTAATGGCTACCACTGTCGTCAGCATGGTTGTGGTTTAGCAGGGAGGACACAACTGGGCTAGGACTGGAGCACATGGCTAGGATGTGACAAAGCCTGACCAAAGATGCTTCAGTTGGCCTACAACTGGGCTGGCGGCGATGGTGTCGGCATGCCAGCGGAAACACCACAAATCGGAGACTATGCCATGACGTGGTGCTGCTGTGAGGGATGAAGGATGAGGGAGAGGATAGCTTGGTGGGGAGGAGATGGCCGAAGGAGATGACCACGCTAGAGGAGCAGGGCCGTGGCAGCTGCGTGAGATGATTACAGCTCAAACAGCCCTGGCTAGGGCAGGAGGAGGCCGTGGGAGGGAAGTTAGGGGTCTGGTCGGTATGGGGTAGGAGGTGGCTGTGTAAGGGAGGTCCGGTCGACAACAGAGTGGTGGTGGCGTACAATTGGCCGGCTGCTACACTAACGGTCGACGACAGCACATGCAACGACAGCCATATTTTTCTCATGGGTTGCTGTGCATGTGGTTGTCTAGGCTCGGGGAAGGATCGGGAAGGAGGGGGCTAGGGAGAGTGTCGTCATCGGAGTTGGTGTCCAGCAACGACGACAATGGCTTGTGGCGTCGCTGGGCTGCAGTGGTGCAGTCGACGGCGAGCTCGCTGGCAGTGGAGTGGCACAGTGGAGGAAGGGGGGTGAGAAGAAATAGAGTCAGGGAAAGAGAACTGACAATGGCAATTTTGTAATAAAAACTTGACTCGCTCCCAACTCGAGTCAATATTACAAAATAAATCTAAAAATATATGAAATAAAATACAATAAAATACCATAAAATAAAACAACTGAATTATAACTAGAATAACATGCAATAAACCTATTAACCCATCCCAAAACTAATAAAGAAGGCATCCTAAAGCGGTAAACGGCTTAAAACTAATTCTACGATCCACTATATATATATATATATATATATATATATATATATAATAAAGTGACATACTCTCATATATTCTGATAACTCTTTTTTCCTACCATATTCATGACGCTATCATCATATACTTGGGTACATATGACCCTCATGGCTCATACACGCGACCTGCTTTGGCTCAGCGCATGTGTTCTGAAATTGACTCAACTAAAAATAACTGTCAAACCAACTCGGTTCTCAATATAAAACCCTGACTTGGGTCACGAGTTTTACAGCTGTTGCTAATTACCGACAATGCGAGGTATAATTAACTCCTACCTAATTACTTAAAAGTGATAATTATCAGCACAACATGCTAAGATTGATTGATTGGTGTGATATATATTTGTTGTAAATAACGATGAATTGCATGATTAAATGGTATTAAAATGAATTCTAAGAAACTAATTAAGTTGATTAAGCATGCAATGTTAATTAAATGCAATATAGCCTAGAAAATTTGATTGGGATTGACTTGTGATTTGATATGACGTGTGCCTTGATGTGTGTGTGCGTGCTATAGGATGTGTAAATGCATCATAAGTGGTCATTAGCTTTTAGTTTTGATGTATAGGTACGGAGTAGAGCTCACCACTTAGGCGCGTGGACCCGATTGGACCTTCTACTAGGTCCGTTTAGGACTTATTTCTGGTTTGACTTTTACACTCTATCGTGTTTAGTTTTAATAGGTAAGTCGAACATGTCAAGTGGTGGATTTATTGTGCCCCACTTCACACTGACTATTTAGTGACACAAAATTTATAGATTAATAACCCTCGAGGATGAGATCCCTCGGGCTTGTTTTTCGAAAACTCAGATCCAGATCACGATGCCTTCGGCCCTATTATATTACAATCCCTACCCATGCCTATGTACATATAATTTTCTCAAGTTTTCAATGAGATGTGAGACTAGGGAAACCAACAACTGTGCTACGTGAGTCGACACATGTTAGTCAAAGTCGGCTCTGGATTTGATGAGCATTCATTTCTTTCCCGAGGGATCCTGATAACTCCACCTTTGAGTTCCTCGAACCCGGAGAAGTGTGGAGGTTTACGGGTACTACTATGTAGTACATGTCTAAACTTGTAGTTTCAAAGGGTACTGAAGGCGAATGCCTGAGAGTACTTGGCCTCTATACTGAGGGCTAGGAGTGATATGGATGATGTAGAGGGCTGAAAGAACAGAGATTAATTTTCCTGCATAAGGGATAGTTTTAAAGTTGCCAAAGAATGAGATGAGATAGAAAAGAGATGCTGTCGCAAGAGGTCGACAGCTCCTAATTAGTGCCCTTATGAGAAATTCTATGAGGAAGAATAAGAATGTTTTCATTTAACAGGAGAGTCAGCTCTCTTGTGCTAGTTTGTTATTAGTTATTTCTTGACCAATAATGCTAGTTACTAACACTTTCTATTATCTATGTAGGTGAGAACCTTGAGAGCTGAGCATTGTCAGGATTGGAGAGGAGACATTAAGGCAATTGCATACACATGTACTTGCCAAATAAAATTAATGTGGCTAAATATTGAATTGCTTTGAATGATGCAACTTGAATGTGATTTCTGTGAATTGATAAAATGTTTTGCATTTGAATAAAAACAGTGAAAAGAAATGAACAGGTTGAGCGATGGAGTCTAGACTCGGCTCAGAAGATAAAAAATATATAGAATTGAAATATTGAGAGAAATATTATGTTTTTTGTTGCATTTTCTATTTCTCTTGATATGTGTATATGTATATATATATGTATATATATATAATTTGTTGTTGACATGGTGGTCCTTATTGCACTTTTAGGGATACTCTGTCTGTTTTATTTTAAAAATAGGTATTTTCTTTAAACTTTTCACTTGTTGGGTTTGTTTTATACATGATTGAATATCATAGCATGCATTTAGAACAATGTTAGAACCTAAGCATCTCATCCATGCTTTGAATGCTTACATCGCCATCTTAAGACGCTAAGGTTAGATCCGGGTTGGCTTAACCGAATTAACTAAATTAGAGAATGGTTTGGTCCTCCATATCATGTCTGGGTTGGTTTGCTGGTGAACCAAAATGAGGTGTTACAATATCAAACAAAATGATGAACATTGAAGTTGTAGATCTTGAAGACATGAACACAAAAAGGTAAACAACCAGCAAAAGGTCTTCTAGAACATGACTTATGAATTTTCTACCAGATCTATACAAAACGGTGACTACCAAGCATTTAAAAATATCTACCAATTAATTTACACATGAAAAAAATATGAAACTACCACTTATTTACTCCTAATTCAATCAACTACAAGGAAAAAATCATAAAAATTCAAAATATGTAGAAACTTAGGCAGATGTAGCACTAAACACATATAACAAGCAAGGATGGGCGGAAGGTTTACCTCCAACTAACTAATGGGAGGGTCTCGCAGGGCTCCCACCCCAAGACCTACAGTCCTAAGCCTTGGCTGGGCTTGAAGAGCGTGAAGGGAGCTAGAAGAGGCCAAGGATGGAAGAAGACGGACCAAGGAGAGGGAGGAGGCTAGAAAAGATGAGGAAATGAGTGAAAAAGGGGAAGGTGATGATGGTTAAAAAAAGGGAAAACTCCCAATAACTAAAACATGACTTCGGTGATGTCATAGGTAAAGTGTCTCAACAAAAGATATATGAGGGTCATACTTAATGAGATATGGGTTGACCCCAAACCTTAAAATTTAGAGTTTTAACCTTAAAATGGCCGAGACGACTTTGGGAATGGCGTCGTGGGTTCCACAGGGACTAGGGCGGTTTGAAAGGGTTCCAAACACATGGGAAGCATCGGGATTCGCAAGAAATATGGTCCTAAACTTATTTAGACTCAATTCAAAAAATCGAAAATAAGAGCCGAGACGGTGTAGTGCCCAATTGGGCGGTGCCGAGCACTAGGGAAGACTAAGGTTATGGCTCGCACATATTACACCATACATATGCACATGACAAAAAGAGTCGGACAAGTAACTCGATTTTGGTCAAAACTGAACCGACTAAAATTGTGTGAGGAAAAGCCCGGGTTTTACGTATAAACTGCTTTGATATATGTTATAAAGATTAGCGATTCAAAACTGCTTTGATAAATTTTCTTTATTACGCCTTTAACTATTTGTATAATATAGGAATATGCTTGGTTTATGAAGACCCATTCCCTTTGTTCACGAAGACTACCTTCCGATCTCAAATGGTTTCTTGCTCATAAAGAGTAATCCTTTTTTATAGAAGCTACATGGCTATGCAACATGATCTGTATATTTTCATCTTATACCTTTTTATCTTTAGCTAGATTTTTGCAAGAAGTAGAAGCAGCAAAAACTATTGGAAAAATAAAAATCAAGTGTGTTTCTAGATTAAAGTCACGATTATCGAGTTGTGTTGCAATTTGTCAGCAATAGTGTATGAAAACATGATTTGTCAATCCCCTTTAAAAAAATGTAAATTAAAAGTTGGTCATTATTTATATTTGAATGTACATCAGATTTTATTTTTTAAAGAAAAGTCTGTTTTATATTCAGGTCTTGAAACATAGCATTTAACTTTTTTTAAAAAAAGTATGTTATTTCATTATTGTATTAAAGAATATCGAAAGTAAACATGAAATTAAATTATCACACGAAAAATTCATCTGGTGACTTTACGGTTGCCAAAGAAGCCCAAAGAAGCAAAAAAAAATTCGGTTTTGTGTAATTTTGTACATTCCTAATGACTTGGAGAATTTTGTTTTATAATTTAAAATTAGATAAGTTTTATTTTTGAATATATATATGATCTTACTTTAATAATTTTTTTTATTTATCAATGATTGTTTAAATTTAAAATTAATAATTATTTAATTATTCTATTCCTTTAAAACAAAACCCGAGTGCATTACACGGGCTATTTGAAATTGGAAGTTGGATTTGGCTTCCAAGCGCCGTCTATAGCTAGTAAGTAGGGTTGCTAATTAAGCGAACCAGCTCGTGAGTATTTAGCGTCGGCTTGGCTTGACTCGACTCAAAATTCGACATTTAAATGCTTGAGGTCGAACTCGAATCTAATGAGCCGAATTTAAGCAAGGTCGTATTTAACTCAACTCAACTCGATTATAAGTCAAACTTGAGTGGAAAAAATAATATAATAATATAGTCTTTATATTATATTATATATATATATATATATATATATATATATATAATATAATGACGAAAGAAGTGAAATAGTTGAGATGGTAGGGATTTAAGTTGATGACTTCAAGGTTGTGGTTTCAATCTGACATTGATTGTATTTTTTTTAAGTGAGGTACTTTTAACTTTTACACGAGCTGGTTTTGAGCTCACGAATAAGCTAGGGAAAATGAAACAGTTTTGAAGCGTATTTGAGCTCGAGTCGTGCTCGAACACATAAAAGATATTCGAGTCGAACTCGAGCATGTATGTTCAAAACTCGTTCGATCTCGAGTCGAGTTTGAATGAGTTTCGAACTATTCGAGTCGAATTCGAACACAAGTTGAGTTCGAACTTGCTCGTTCGATTAGCACCCCTACTAGCAAGGCTTTACAGCACGTGTAGATTAATCTTGGGAGGGTCCATCCGACGCCATAGATTTTTATGAACATCAGTTAATTTAATGAGAAAATCTTTTGTACCGGCTTTTTATTAGGATGTGTCGTGATGTGACGAACATACATAACATTCTATTCATACAAATATATATATATATACACACACTAAATCGCCCGATTTAAATTTATATAACAAATAATGACAATAAGCCAGACCTTCGATTGTTGCCGTATATAAAAGATAAAATAAATATTTTTACTAAGGTCATTCGAGTTTATTAAATTGATTTCTATTTGTTGAAGTTGATTGCAACTATGGGTTGGTCGAATCCTACATGTTGTAGGCATTATATGTCTGAGCAAAGGCATGAACATGAGGTTGCAAGATTTAAGTGATTTCATTAAGTAAGTTTTTTTAATAAAAAGAATTTTCATAGATTTTTAGCTATTTATATTGATTCGTTCGGTATTTAAATTAGGGATGATGCACTCATTACATTACATGATAAGAAAATTTCCGTAAACTTATTTTCACGGTTTTTTATTTCAGAATACGACGTGGTTTTATAGTTTATTGTTGTGAATAAAAGTTTATTTGTCGTATTTTATTTTATTATATACAAAGATGTCGTGGGCAAGTCCAGTTTTATCAAGTACTGTGGTGAGTTGATGTCATAGCTAAGGTGGTTTAATTTGACGTATCATTTATATTTATTTATAGTTATTCTTTCTCCTGATAGCTTTATTTTTTATTATATTCTAAACATCTTAATTGTCTGTTGGCGAAGATATCAGAAAGAAACAATAAGTTATATAAGTAGTTTAGTTAAACTTGTTTTTAATAAATATTCATATTCAGATATTTAAATTAATTCATTTACTAATTTAATTAGGGATTAAATACTTGAATTTCACTCAATGATTGGAGAATTTTGTCCTATCATTTGTGTTTATTTATAATCATCTTTCTCCTCATACCTTTATTTTTTTTCTTCTATTCAAGCTTCATTTTTTTCTTCTATTTCCAGATAGATTTCTTCTATTTTAATTCGATAGAATGTAAGTCATTGTTTATAATCAAAATCATGGGTAAGGAGCAATTAGTTATCTAAGTAGATCAATTAAGTTTATTTTTAATAAACATTTGTAGATATGAAAGATGTAGAGGGCTGAAAGAATAGAGATTATTTTTCCTGCATAAGGGATAGTTTTAAAGTTGCTAAAGAATGAGATGAGATAGAAAGGAGACGTTGTCGCAAGAGGTCGACGGCTCCTAATTAGTGCCCTTATGAGAAATTCTATGAGGAAAAATAAGAATGTTTTCATTTAACAGGAGAGTCAGCTTTCCTGTGCTAGTTTGTTATTAGTTATTTCTTGACCAATAATGCTAGTTACTAACACTTTCTATTATCTATGTAGGTGAGAACCTTGAGAGCTGAGCATTGTCAGGGCTGCGGAGGAGAATTAAGGCAATTGGATACACATGTACTTGCCAAATGAAATTGATGTGGCTAAATGTTGAATTGCTTTGAATGATACAACTTGAATGTGATTTCTGTGAATTGATAAAATGTTTTGCATTTGAATAAAAACAGCGAAAAGAAATGAACAGGTTGAGCGATGGAGTCTAGACTCGGCTCGGAAGATTAAAAATGAATAGAATTGAAATATTGAGAGAAATATTATGTTTTTTGTTGCATTTTCTATTTCTCTTGATATATATATATATATATATATATATATATATATTATTTATTGTTGACAGGGTGGTCCTTATTGTACTTTTAGGGAGACTCTGTCCGTTTTATTTTAAAAATAGTTATTTTCTTTAAACTTTTCACTTGTTGGGTTTGTTTTATACATGATTGAATATCATAGCATGCATCTAGAACAATGTTAAAACCTAAGCATCTCATCTATGCGTTGAATGCTTATATCGCCATCTCAAGATGCCAAGGTTAGATCCGGGTTGGCTTAATCGAATCAACTAGATTAACGAATGGTTTGGTCGCTGATAACATTTCCGGGTTGGTTTGCGGGTGAACCAAAATGAGGTGTTACAATGTCAAACAAATTGATGAACATTAAAGTTGTAGATCTTGAAGACATGAACACAAAAAGGTAAACAACAAGCAAAAAGGCCTTCTAGAACATGACTTATGAATTTTCTACCAGATCTTTACAAAACGGTGACTACCAAGCATTTAAAAATATCTACCAATTAATTTACACATGAAAAAAATATGAAACTACCACTTATTTACTCCTTATTCAATCAACTACAAGGAAAAAATCATAAAAAATTCAAAATATGTAGAAACTTAGGCAGATCTAGCACTAAACACATATAACAAGCAAGGATGGGCGGAAGGTTTACCTCCAACTAACCAATGGGAGGCCTCTTAGGGCTCCCACCCCAAGACCTATAGTCCTAAGCCTTGGCTTGGCTTGAAGAGCTTGAAGGGAGCTGGAAGAGGCTAAGGATAGAAGAAGAGTGACCAAGGAGAGGGAGGAGTGTTAGAAAGGATGAGGAAATGAGTGAAAAGGGGAAGGAGATGATGGTTAAAAAAACGGGAAAACTCCCAATAACTAATGCATAACTTGGTGATATCATAGGTAAAGTGTCTCACCAAAAGAGGTATGAGTGTCATACCTAATGAGATATGGGTTGACCCCAAACCTTAAAATTTAGAGTTTTAACCTTAAAGTGGCAGGGACGACTTTGGGAATGGCGTCGTGGTTTCCACAGGGACTAGGGTGGTTTGAAAGGGGTTCCAAACACATGGGAAGCATTAGGACTTGCAAGAAATATGGTCCTAAACCTATTTAGACTCGATTCAAAAAATCGAAAATAATAGCTGAGACGGTGTAGTGCCCAACTGGGCGGCGCCGAACACTAGGGAAGACTAAGGTTGTGACTTGCACATACCACACCATACATATGCACATGACAAAAAGTGTCGGACAAGTAACTCGATCTTAGTCAAAACTGAACCAAACTAAAATTGTGTGAGGAAAAGCCCAGGTTTTATATAAACTGCTTTGATATATGTTATAAAGGCTTAAAGTTCTCTTAAATTACATAGGTGGTTAGCTTTAATTAAAGGTTGTTGGAGGTATTTTCTTTATACACGAAGCTTTTGTCTACCAAATAACTTTGCCAAACGATTAACTTTCAACCGTGGTGTTAGCTGTGAAATATATTTTTGTTTGTAGAATCATACAAAACTTCTTTCCATTGCTCTTAGCTATTGGGTTGGCATTTGACTATGGCTCTCGAAGATGATCCGTTAATTGTGCCCAAATGAACGACCACTGTTGGAGCAAACTCAGGTTTTGTAGTTTTTTTAATCTTGTGTTGAAAATTCTTTAGCAAGATTTACTTGCGAATGGTTAACAGTTTATAATACAACTAAAGAACTTTTTCCATGAAATTAAACGTCCAGAAAGGGGATTATTATGCGTTTAAACTATTTGTTTAATATAGGAATATGCTTGGTTCATGAAGACCCATTCCCTTTGTTCTTGAAGACTACCTTCCGATCTCAAATGGTTTCTTGCTTATAAAGATTAATCCTTTTTTATAGAAGCTACATGGCTATGCAACATGATCTGTATATTTTCATCTTATACCTTTTTATCTTTAGCTAGATTTTTGCAAGAAGTAGAAGCAGCAAAAACTATTGGAAAAATAAAAATCAAGTGTGTTTCTAGATTAAAGTCACGATTATCGAGTTGTGATGCAATTTGTCTGCAATAGTGTATGAAAACATGATTTGTCAATCCCCTTTAAAAAAATGTAAATTAAAAGTTGGTCATTATTTATATTTGAATGTACATCAGATTTTATTTTTTAAAGAAAATTCTGTTTTATATTCAGGTCTTGAAACATAGCATTTAACTGTTTTTATAAAAAATATGTTATTTCATTATTGTATTAAAGAATAACGAAAGTAAACATGAAATTAAATTATTACACAAAAAATTCATCTGGTGACTTTACGGTTACCAAAGAAGCCCAAAGAAGCAAAAAAAATTTTCGGTTTTGTGTAATTTTGTACATTCTTAATGACTTGGAGAATTTTTTTTTCTAATTTAAAATCAGATAAGTTTTATTTTTGAATATATATATGATCTTACTTTAGTAAATTTTTTTATTTATCAATGATTGTTTAATTTAAAATTAATAATTATTTAATTATTCTATTCCTTTAAAACAAAACCCAGTGCATTAAACGGGCTATTTGAAATTGGAATTTGGATTTGGCTTCCAAGCGCCCTCTACAGCTAGCAAGTGGACATTAATCTTGGGAGGGTCCATCCGACGCCATAGATTTTTATGAACTTCGGTTAATTTAATGAAAAAATATTTTGTACCGGCCTTTTATTAGGATGTGTCGTGATGTGACGAACATACATAACATTTTGTTCATAAAAATGCAATATACATAGACATATACTAACTCGTCCGATTTAAATTTATATAACAAATAAGTGACAATAAGCCGGTCCTTCGATAGTTGCCGTATATAAAAAAATAAATATTTTTACTAAGGTCATTCGAGTTTATTAAATTGATTTCTATTTGTTGAAGTTGATTGCAACTATGGGTTGGTCGAATCTTACATATTGTAGGCATTATATGTCTGAGCAAAGGCATGAACATGAGGTTGCAAGATTTAAGTGATTTCATTAAGTTTTTTGTAATAAAAAGAATTTTCATAGATTTTTAGCTATTTAATTGATTCGTACGGTATTTTAATTAGGGATGATGCACTCATTACAGTACATGATAAGAAAATTTCCCTTAAAATTATTTTCACAGGTTTTTTATTTCAGAATACGACGTGGTTTTATAGTTTATTGTTGTGAATAAAAGTTTATTTGTCGTATTTTTTTTTATTATATACAAAGATTTCGTGGGCAAGTCCAGTTTTATCAAGTACTGTGGTGAGTTGATGTCATAGCTAAGGTGGTTTAATTTCACGTATCATTTATATTTATTTATAGTTATTCTTTCTCCTGATAGCTTTAATTTTTTCTTATATTCCAAACATCTTAATTGTCTGTTGGCGAAGATATGAGAAAAAAACAATAAGTTATATAAGTAGTTTAATTAAACTTGTTTTTAATAATTATTCATATTCAGATATTTAAATTAATTCATTTAGTAATTTAATTAGGGATTAAATACTTGAATTTCACTCAATGATTGGAGAATTTTGTCCTATCATTTGTGTTTATTTATAATCATCTTTCTCCTTATACCTTTATTTTTTTCTTCCATTCAAGCTTCATTTTTTTTCTTCTATTTCCAGATAGATTTCTTTTATTTTAATTCGATAGAATGTAAGTCATTGTTTATAATCAAAAGCATGGGTAAGGAATAATTAGTTATCTAAGTAGATTCAATTAAGTTTATTTTTAATAAACATTTGTAGATATTCAGACATTTATGTTAATTCATTTAGTATTTTAATTAGAGATTAAATAATTGAATTTCACTACATGATTGGAGAATTTTGCAATCATTTTCTATGGCATGGTTGTTAATGAACATTTATTTTGACGTATCATTTACGTTTAATTATAATTATTCTTGTCTCCTTCCGGTTTGATTTTTTCTATACCATTTTACACCCAAAACTTTTCTTATAAATTTTGATCTTCCCATTTAAAAAATTTTAAAAACATAGTTGTAAAACCCCGAAAAAATAATTAGGTTAGTTTGTTTAAGGTTTTGTAAATCTTAAAATAAACCATAAATATTATTTAATTAAATTAATTCTTAAAAATTAATATTATAAATTATCAATTATAACCTTTAGAGTACCGGAACAATGGTTTTAAATAAGTTTTATTTATTAAATTTTTAGGATTAGGACACATTTGCATTAATTCAATAGTCAATTTATTTTACTTTTGTTATCATACAAATGATTGATGTTTAATATAGTTATGTATGATTACGTTCTTTTCTATAAAATTTAATATAGTGACTTCTTGAATTTTGCGCATATTAATAAAATTTAATATAGTGATTTCTTCAATTCTATACATATTCTTCTATATAAAGGAGAATTCGGTTGATTGTTAAATAAAATATCAACTTGATAATTTGTGAGCACATTTGGCTCATAAAGAGAATACTTTAGAAAAGTTTCATTCATATTAGGATCACATGTCATAGTTGTGGGTGCCTCAACAAAATTCCACGCTTGTATAATTATTCGAAATGTTATGTATACCTATGTGGGAGTCTTGGTTGGCTTAAGCCCAAATTCGACCACCATGCGCCGAGCATAACTAGGGTCAAAGAATTGGCTCAGTCTAACATGGGGCAGCACCCTTACAAATTATTATGTTGGAGTCTTAGTTGGCCTGAGCCCATATTCGACCACTATGCACCGAGCACAACCGGGGTCAAAGAATTGGCTCAGTCCGACACAAGGTAGCACCCTCAAAAAATTACTATGTGGGAGTCTTGGTCGGTCCTAGCCTACATTTGACCACTATGCGCCGAGCGCAACCGGGGTCGAAGAATTAACTTAGTCTGACACAGGGTAGCACCCTTAAAATTCTTTGAAAGATTAAATATCTACCCTCATGCCGAAAGTGGTGATAGGACACAGTGGCGCAAGACGGCTCATTATATGCACTGTTGCACGAATCGGCCGATTCCGTGCGGAATCGGCCGATTTAAATCGGATCGGCGCGATTCCGATCCGATTTAACTCGGAATCGAAATCGGCCGATTTAAATCGGAATCGGTTTTTTAATGAAATTACTAAAATACCCTAGGTATGATTTTTATTAAATTATTTAAGCATGGGTAAAATGGTAATTTGGATTTTAAAAACCTAAAATCAAACCCGCTCCCCCCGCGCCGCCGCCGCTCGTCCGCCCGCCGCCGCCCCGTTTCCACCCTCCGCCGTGCTCCCCGACTCCGGGCTCGCCGCCGACCGGGCTACCGACCTCGCCGCCGACCTCGCAACGTCGCCGCCGAAGTGTGGCCGGACCGAATCGGGCTGTGACGCACGAATCGCCGCGACTCGCCGCCGACTCGCCGCCGCTCCGGGCCGCCTCGCCGCCGGCTGCGGGCCGCTGACTGTTCGTCCGACCGGGCTGCCGACATCCTCCGACATCGCCGCCTCGAGACTCGCCGCCGACCGGGCCGGCGGCGGCGGCGAGGGTAAAGAGTGGCATTCTCGTAATTAAAAGTTGACTCGAGTCTAACTCGAGTCAAAAATAATAATTAATTCTAAATAATTTAAAAAAATCTTAAAAAATATTTAAAAATATCAGAAACTATAATATACAGAATAATATCAAAATAACATCAATACCCAATTTTAATATATTTATATTATAAATTGTCAAATTATTATATATGACCGATTAAATTAATTTGGACCGATTCAACTGAACCGATTCTTGGCCGATTCAGACCGATTCCGATTCCGATTCCGACTCCCTGGAAAACCGATTCCGATTCCGATTCCGATTCATGCAACCATGATTATATGCACTTGTGATACTGAGAGGGTGAGTCAATAGCAACATATTAATAACTACATGTTGAGGGCCACGTAGCGTGTGTGTGCATGCATGGGATTGTAGCTGGATGGGCGGCCACCCTCCCAGCATATTAATAGCTCAGCATAGGATCATGATCAATAAAAGTTGAATTAATAATGTTGTGGAATGTAATAATTTTTTCTTGTAATTATATGACTTAGTGCTTTTATCACTAAGAGTACCTCCATAAATATGAACATACAAGGATGGGTAGAGTTGGGACAACTGGAGGACTCTCTTATTAGACTATTCTATTCTCTAAATTGTTTGCATGACAGTGGGATTTTGGTTCAATTCATGAGGCTTAGATTATTTCGAGCATTTATTATCTTATATTTTATGTCATGGTTTTTAAAATCTTGATAATTAATAAAAAATTAATTTATGAGACACTTAGTTTCATATAGTAACACTTGGCTCTTGGCTCAGAACAGGCGAGTCATTATAATAGTGGTCTGTTGTTATTATATATATATTTTTAAATAACTTTAAGTATGACTTTTTATTATTTCCTTTGCAATCTAATTCTTCAATATGCAATTTCTTTTAAAAAAAATTTTTTCAACTTTTTTTATTTCAATAGAGTTTAGCATTTCCAATTACAATTATAGTTATATCTCTAGGGTAACAGTGTAAAACCCACGATTTGAGTCAGGGGTTTATATTTAGAACCAGTCGGATCAACCGTTATTTTCGAGTCGAGTCAGTTTCAGAACACGTGTACTGAGCCGACGCCGGATCTCGTGTATGAGCCATGAGGGTCAATGTGTACCCGAGTATATGATGATAACGTCATGAACACAACAGAAAAGAACGAGTTATCAGAATATATGAGTGTATGCAGTTCATTTTTATTATGATATATAATGGATTGTAGAATTAGTTTTGGGCCGTTACCCGCGTTAGGACACGTTACGGGCATTTTGGGTGGGTTGATAGTTCTAGAGCATATCATTATGATGTTTTAGTGTTGTTTGATTTTATGGGATTTGCACCGAAATGAATTTTTGGAATTTTTCTTACGACTTAAATATTGTTCTGGCTTCCCGTCGGGGAGACGAGTTAAGTAATATTTA